>LAPY01000111.1:260914-271991 GCA_000970635.1 Eragrostis tef | reverse complement strand
CAGCCGGCCGCGGATCTCGACGTGGCCAGGCGCGTTCGATTTGCACGTTTCCATCAACACAGCCTGTGCTCGATCGCGCCCGTGCGCTGCTAGCTGCGGCCTTGCAGCTTCTTCTTCTGCTGCTGCGGCTCTGCTTCTGTCTGTCAGGAGGAAATGGAATGTGTGCGCCAGCTAAAATAATCCCGCGCGAACGTCCGGGGAAGCTTCAGGGGGGCGCGTTCGCTCCGGATCACGACGCTGCAGATCCAGAACCTGGGGTGGAAAACTAAACAATGCTGCCATGTCGGACGGACGGACAAATCAGTGGGCGGGCATGGCATCGCATGGAACGGAAGTCGAGTGAGGAACACGACGAGCAAGGAACGGCATGTTCCCTGTCCTGCCACTTGCGAGCATTGCTCTCGGCGAACCGCGAATCATTCTCTGTCGATCCAAAGCTTCGTATCGTACATGGAGTACCACGGACACGGAAGCTAACACTCAATCAGGTGCTAGAACAAGGCCAATCCGTTGGTCTACATGTAACCCCGGAGGAATGTAGCAGTATATCGTTTTCAGATACGGGAATAACGTTCCGGCCTCTACGGACCGGGACAAAACAGTACTCCTACACAGCATCAGTTTACTTGGAGAATATAAGGTGCTCACCATTGTTCTTCAAATTGGGCTCTCATGTGTCACGCGATGTTTCGCCGTGCGTATTCATTGTGTCGGCTCTGTTTCGATGATGTCCCAGACCACCTGCGCGGTGTGAGACGCATCCGAGTGTGGTTGCTCGCGTGAATGGTATATGGTCCTCCCGTACGTATCCATAACTTCTTGTAGGTTGCGCTGTCCCTAGTTACAAAAACGTGCCACAGATGGATGCATCATTGGCATGTATGGACCAGGACCAGGTACCTGGGAGCGTCCATCCAATTCCAAATGATGGTGAAACCTTACGCCACCACAACATTTTCGCCTAGGCGCAATGTTCATGCCAATTGGTTGCATTTCAACCTGAAAACTACATGATGTGAATTTCTACGTCGTTTATATGCATTTGTATATGCCAGAGTAACTGAGATGCCATGTTTGCTTTTATCTCTCTCTCTCTCTATTTTTTTTAGGTCAATGTTTGCTTTTATCTACCAGCACCAGATTTATTCCTGGAGAAAAAAGGCCAAAACAACCTTGATAAAAAAATATAGCCTTCCTTTCTCATCGTGTCGACTTAATCAAAATCATTTGTCGTTGGCGCTTGATTCACCTCCACCTTGCTTCCTCATCTCCGGCGGCTAGCTAACGGGACTATGGGTGGTGTTGTACTCAGCACCACTATGCATTGCCCTCTAATCTCTTTCTTTCTTGATAGCTTCTTTGAATACGACGAACCATTTCCTATCAACCGAAGGCCCGATGAACCAAAACTCGAAACAGGCTCACCAGAAAAGAAAGAAAAGACAGAGAATGGCTGGAGCACGTATGTGGAAACAAGATCCAAACGTATAAGTTAAACTTTACAAAATATCGTGGAATCTATTCAGCAGATCTGATCTGGTTTATTAATAAAAAGCTCTCCACTTTTCTTAAAATAAAATGCAATTTGCATACAGGGTTTAATCAACCCTAAGCAAACACAGTTTTTGGGCGACAGCAAACATCATCATTAAGATGGCGGTACTAGCACGAACACACTAGCAAAATTCCAGCAAAACAGAGTTGCCCAGTGACATGATCAAGGCAATCCAACGCCTAGATTTGGATGCATCGACTCTGTCCAAGATGGGGACAGTCTTCGAGGTCCCAATCGAAGCACCAGCATTGCCAAGGTGCAGAGCACAAGTGTTGCGACATGCACCCACCAGTTTTGGTGCAACCGATTGATAATTCGCGGAAGCATCAAGCGCAGGACACCATGGCGCACCACAGGCTGGCAAGCCGGCCACCTTTGCATCGCTAGGGAATCCAGCGCGACCCCGCTCCGAAAGAGACCCACGTGTTGCATTCCTTCTGCCCTTGCCGCGTCGCGATCCTCGACATGGTTGCATGACTTGTTGCATTGCTGTTGCGAGGGCTTGAATAGGCAGGCGGAATTTCGTCGCCCGTGCTAGCTTAGGTGTCCCGGCACCGGCATGGGCTAATGATAGGACTTGCTTGGTTAGTTGGTTTAATCTTATCTTTTTAGAGAACGATACAGGCATGGACTACAGGATAACAAATTTGGGATTTCGTTTTGAAACCTGCTTTAAGATTGTGATCTAAGGTAGGTGGTTCGAATCATTCGTGCGTGTGTGTGTTAGCAATATACTATGTGCATCTCATACTTTTGTAATGTGATGAACCGATTATGAGCAAGAATCATTAAAGTGCTATGGCGGGTCACTTACTCTGTTGAATCTATTTTGAGGGAATGCCCTGTTTAAAGTTGAAACAATTATACGGCCCATAACAGCAAGCTTGGCTCTCTCGCTGATGCCCAGTTTCAGCCCATCCAAATTATTGCAATGTATGGGCTGCCAAGAAAGCATAGACGGGTGCTCTTAACGGCCCTGCCCGTTTTCCCGTCAGACCAATAACCAATTTGCTTGAGGAGGCCAGAGCATTTTTCAGACAGACCAAACAATACTCGCTGCTACATTGATCTATTGTATTTCTTCTCCAGATAGAAATTTATACACTGCAGCACTGATGGATGTACATCCTTGAGCGTTTGTTATTTCTTTATGCACAAGATCTCCAGATGTTAGAACCAATTCAATACTAAGCAGAGATGGAGTTCAGAAACGGCTCCTGACAGGGGAATTCAGACATTCTTGTCAAATGGGCATCAAGTCAAAGCATCCCAAACGGTTAAATATTAAGAGAATAACTTTAGCATAGTCCCTCCAGATTATCTATACTGTTGCAAATGCATAACTTCAGCAGTGGTCACCGGGATGCGAGGAACCAGAAATTGAAGATCGCTGATGCGGCCATCAGGAGCCAGGACAAGAACGCCATCATAGCAGACAACTGGTACCTCCCACAGAACCTTGGGGAACAGTGTGATCCGTGGAACTGGAGGAGGAGGTCGATGACGGCAGCGCTCGAGCAGGCTGCTGCAAAGGAGAGTATCGACAGCACCTGAAACGATTTGCAGTCAAAATTATTTTTCATTTCTAACTGACACATGCAAAAACATGCGGTGCAGCTAAGAGATTTTTTTTAAGAGAGCAGCTAAGAGATATCATCGGCATAGGTAGAGACACATACGCAGTCTCCGACAACAACGATGAACATGACGCCAGGAACGCGAAGAGGGCACCCCATGAATATGGAGTACACGTCGATCATGGCCAGCGTGCAGCTCCACGGGATGACCAGACCCATGATTGTGACCAGGAAGCTGTCAAATTGTTCAGACAATTTTAACATAACTTGTGTGTTAAAAGTACCACCGAACTGAATTGCGCTAAAACAAAACAGAGAGGAAGCAAGGCAACACATACCAGAAGGCGGTGTAGCTGAAGAACTCGACGCCGACGGACATGAACAGCAGGGACGCCGACGAGAAGACGGCCTGTCCAACGCGGAGGCCGAGGCTGCCGGCGCTGCCCAAGGAGCCCGCTCCCGCCCTGCCTCCTCCGTGCTCCATTCCCTGCAGACCACGCTCCGCGAACACCGCCGGATCATCCCATACGCGCGCGCAAGACGGGCATGCACCAACCGCGCCGCTCCTGACCTCCGGCACTAACTCTTCTTGCTTTCTGGAGGCCGCCTCTGCTGCGCACTCTCCTCAGAATCCTTAACGCGACGCAGAAATGGAAATATGAATGGAATCGGGAGGAAAAAGCAGGGGACAAGGTGAAAAGGTTGGGGCTTTGCGATGGATGGTTACGGGTGCACCGGCACCGGCACTACGGGGGAGGGGAGAGCGAGTGATTCCCCCTGCCGCGTCTTCTTCTTTCTCGAAAGGCTTTCGCTCGTCATGGTTACAGCTTTGACTTGGCGTCTCTAGTTCCATCGCCTTTTCAGCTGTTAAACTAGGTTAAGTAAATTGCACTCTTACAAGTAGATCGCGACGGTTAAGAAGAGGTGGCAGCTTCTGGCTTGACACGTAACGTAAAAGTACACGTCAGATCATGTTCGGCAATAGCTACAGATGGACGTTGGATCATCCAACTAGGAACAGAAGTTGTTCGGGAAATCAGCGAACAGATTTTATACCGAGTCTATACTACATTACTACATCACTTGACACGATTCTCTCGGACTAGAACATTTTATCTCCGTCTTAGTTGTAGCAATGTTCTGCAGCGAGGAATGATGTGCTGCTCCCACCTTGTGTGGCCCGACCGCGACGAGGGAAGGAGGGGCAGCCAAAAGTTGAAACAACGGACGACACGAAGCCAGGTGGACGCCTGAACCGTACTGGCCCAGAAAGTCCATTCACCGATTACCAAGTTTTAAGTATGATCCCAAATGATATTCAGAACCCACGTCGAATCATAGTAGAAAAACAACGCTTTCAGAAACTTGGCAACATAACAGATGCACTTATTCACCATGCTAGCATGAGCGATTCAATCCAGCATCTCAATTTACATCAAGCCACATACAGGAACTTATTGGTGTTTATTTACTCAAATGAACGATGGGCTGACATTGGACTACAACAAACAAAACAACAAAGCTGTCCACCAACAGTGCAACAGGCTCAACTAAAATACAGATAGAACATCCCCTCGAGATGATACAACCTCGCCATAGAAGAAACCAGCAGGGGAATGGACTGGCTGGCAAATGGGTCCAATCCAGCATCTCAATTTACATCAAGCCACATAGACGAACTTATTGGTGTTTATGTACTCAAATGAACGATAGGCTGACATTGAGCTACAACAAACAAAACAACAAAGCTGCCCACCAACACTGCAACAGGCTCAGCTAAAACACAGATAGAACATCCCCTCGAGATGAATACAACCTCACCATAGAAGAAACCAACAGGGGAATGGACTGGCTGGCACACGGAGTCATGGACACACCAGAGCGGTTGTGTCTACAGGAAGTTCAGCACCAAGGCCCAGACAGGGTAGATAAAGAGCAGAAGGATGCCGATGGAGTTCGACACACCATTGCCCTTCCTGAAGGCATTCCTGAATCCACCTTGCGCCTTGATGTGCTCTTGGAGCAGGTAGCAGCCGATCGCAAGGCATATGAAGATGCCGACCAAGTCGCTCCTGAAGGTGTCCGCAAAGATGCCCGGAGCAACCACTGTGAGAAGGATGATTGCGCCAGGTAGCTCCAACCAATCTGGTCGACATGATGAAACATCGTTGTAAGTACCACATAAAAGTATTGACCCAATATAATTGCAAACATATCTTGATAGAGCAAAATGTGACGTTTGTCCAAGGATCTTGCTAGGATGCAGTAAAACATAAGAGAAAAGGTATAGGTTGTGAAATGATACCAGGGAAGTGGCGTGGAAAGAAGAGACGCAGAACAACCACAATAAGAGCAATCCATTTCCCCACCTCTCCTCTGAAATTCAAATGTATAACTGTAAGATTGTTTTTCTAGAACGAGTGTTTCACATATTTAATTATGAAACAGAAGAAAATTAACCTTCATATATCTGCACATAATGTCATCACAAATCAACAGAGAATATTCTCTCTGGAAGTGCTTAGGGCTACCATGGTAAAAGAAATTCAGGATCAACAGGTAACTATGAATGCCTGCGCTAATTAATCCAAGAAGTATAGTTTTGTACCAATCCAAACTGACATTCTAAATGTCTAACCATGGCAATATGCAGTAAGCAGCAATCTGATCCTATAAGCTTATTCTACATCACTCCCATTATGTTAATCTAGGCATCAGGAACAGGTATGACGGTTCAGTAATTCTGTAAGGTAGGCGCCTATTCACCTGATCAGATGAAAAAGCACATGGGGCAGTGTGAAGAAAATGTAAGGGACCAAGAGGCCCGTCAGCATGTTGGTCTTCCAGTTTGTGCGGTCGAGTATCAAGAGGTACCTATATTAGAAGAGAACACAGATTGTCAGTTAAATAATTCATGACATGTAAAATGCCTAAGGCTCTGTTTGCATCCACCCAACTAACAACTAGTCCTGGACAAAAAATTACTCCTAGCTGACTAACAATTAGTCAGCTAACAATAAGCCAGGTTTCAGTTTGGGGAATGGACTAATTGGTCAACTAACAGTTAATCCGCATTTGTCGCGTTCCCCTGACTATAGGATTAGTATTAGTCCCTTGGTTGGCTAACAACTAGTCCCTATTGGTTCATCCTGTTTGGATCCACTATGGACTAAAATTAGTCAACTAACAATTGGTCTCTTGGATCCAAACAGGGCTTAAAACTGATGCTACAAATCCAAGGTGAAACTAGCATATCAATTGCTTTGTTCCAGGCTGCCTAAAAAACTGAAACTGAAACAAAGTAACAATATGTCTCATCGAGAGCATAGCATTGCTGAGCAGAAGGAATTCAGGTGCTCCTATGAATTCTGTCAACAGCACTTCCTGCACTGCGCTCACTCTGCCTGAACCTCAATTCAGTATAGCAAACGCTACATACAAATGCAACAAAAACTGCATATGCGGATAACTAGGCTGTAAGTTACACCAACAGTAGGCTGTAAGTCACACCAACAGCACTCACCGTCCAGGAATTGCGCGGGGAGAAATCGGTTCACCTTCCGGCTTTTGCTCGCTCATACATGAAATAGTTGTTGACTAGTGAAGATATGAGTATCAGCACACAACCCCCTATCGATTCTTACTTCGGATCCAAGTTCCTCAGAAGTCAACTACGTCCCACTGGGCTGCAATTGCATATGCAGCATCTCTCACGAGTGCCTGACATTCCAGTCAGTTCATGGTATCCTCAAATGCTACCAACACGGATCGTCCCTATATTTGTTATGGACTACAATACCACATCCCGTGATTCGGGAAAGGAGCTGATTCCTGAACCGAAGAAAAGGCGGAATTCAGATATGCCACTTCAAAGGCACCGCCCTTTCCCCCAAAATGACCAAATCGTTGTTTATACAAGGGGAAAAAATACTGAAGCGAAAACGGAGCAGTTAAGGTGGAAGTGAATACTGACACGGCGGCGAGGAAGGCGAGCCACTTGAGGAATGAGGTGCCGAATCCGAGCCCGCCGCCGAGGACGAAGGCGTGGTTGGCGAGCTTCCGCGCGGCGACCCCGAGGTCCCGCAGGTCCGAATCGATCAGCGCCTGCGACGCGGCGGCGCCCGCCGCGTCAGTCTTCATCGCCAAGTACGAGGTGAACCCCTTCCCCATCGCCGCCGATCACAGACGAGTCGCCGACGCACCAAGGCCGTGTACCCTCTTTCTCAAATCGCTTCGCTTCCCGTGAGAGTCTGCTGCGCAGGGCGTGTGCTATTTCTGGGCATTGTTTGGCGCTATGGATATGTACAGCTAGCTGGACGTGGTGGGCCCGGGGCCCGTTTGATCCGGACGATTCCAAGCCAGCTGGGCAACGTGTGGGGGACACGTGGTTGCTCGGGGCAGGCCGGCGCTGCATCATTTTGCATGCATCGACTATTCTATGGCTTCGGAGTTTGACTTGTCAACACTTGCTGCAAACAATTAAGCAAGCAGTTCGTAGTTGTGCCCTTGAAAATTTGGGTTGCTCAAATCGCATTCATTTCTTGGTTACGTTCACGGAGTTCTTTTGTACAATAATCATAAAATTGTGTTATGGATAGTAGAGAAATCTAGAGACGTGCAATCTGCTTTTGACCGAGAGCTCGTTCAAAATCACGTTGGCGCTGTGCTCATCGTAATTAGACTTGATTATTATTAGTACAGATCTGATCCTATCTTTTTATACAATCATGTGCTCCACTAGTTCCTTCGCGAAAAATATATGCTCCACTAGTTTAATGCATTTAGGCTTAAGCTAAATATACAGTGTATACCTGAGTGCTTTAAGCAATGTACCTGACGTGTCGCCCACGTGCACCACGCACTATCATATGAGCCCGTTTTGTATTCCTCCTCCTCCTCTATCCAAACCATTGTGTTCAACTTGAGTGGATGACTCTAAGATTGTGACACGTAACATACCAGCGCAAGAGACACAGACGTAATTTCTAAAAGAAGACACAGGGAGCGCAATTAGAAACTAAAGCAGGTAACAGACTACCCATCCTGAATCCCTATCTTCATTTCCTCTCCTCGCCCTACCCAAAATTTGGAGACGTTTATCTCTTTCTTTATCTCCTCGTTTCAGCATTGCCCTTTCCATGACGCGTCCATTTTGCTCTGATTGTGTCGCTTGATGTGAGAGCTGACGGAACGCCTCATTATTTTTAGCCCCCACGGTTCGAGTTGTCTCCCTCGTGCCAAGTGGCAACGGCAGGCATGTGATGGTTGCACGTCGGCAGAGCTGCGCGACCTGATCGCTCGTCGGCTGGCATCTCGACACGTCGCGGTGCCGGGAAGAAGCCTTGACATTCGCAGATCTACTGTTGGGCTAATGGGGCTCTATTGGGCCAATATTTCTGTATGTCTAGATGGGCCTCAAGGCCCAATAGCTGCAGTCCCAGGTATCGCTTCTCTGTTCAAATTAGGCCTCTTCCAAGCTCAGGTACAAATCAGCCCAACTCTCTAGTCTCGACTCCTTCCTCTTCCCACCGACAGCCACAGCCACATTCGTCACGCCAGTGACGCCACCAACCCGCCCGCTGTATCGCTCGCTCCGGGCTCACCGTTATAGGACTCACGAGTAGGATCCTGCCAAGGCACGCCGCACGCCTACCGGCAATCGCAATTCACTTCGGATGCCGCGCCTAGAACCTCACCGCCGTCAGCCTGGGCGATGAATTTCACCAGCGAAACGTGCCAGGTCGAGCCTAAAGAAAATTGTCTATCGGCAAAAAGGGCAACATGCTATAACATAAACAATACAGAAAAACATATACAGTGGATGATGTCCATCATAGAGAAATAATTTACACACGTAATTAACGAACTGGGGTCGGAACTGGAAGCACACGACAACACTGAGGTCTAGGGAAGCTGCGTCTACATGAATCTCAGAACAAGGGCCCAGACCGGGTAAACGAAGAGCAGGAGGATGCCCATGGTGTTGGACACGCGTTTGCCCTTCTTGAAGGCCTTCTCGATCCCACCTGACGCTCTGATGTGCTCCTGAAGCAGGTTGCATCCGATTATCAGGCATACGAGCTCTCCGAGCACGTCTGCCCTGAAGGTGTACGCAACGAGGTTGGGGGCGGCGGCAACGAGGATGCTGACCGCGCCAGGCAGCTCTAACCACTCTGGTGGAGATAGCGAAGTAGAGCAATGTCGTGAGGCCAATGAAATGAAGCATTGTTGTGAAGCCATGAAAAGAAATTTAGCCATACTGTTTAGCAGAAAGAACATTAATCTCGCCTCGCAATATGAGCAGGGATGGTGAAGAGAGAAATAAATGTAACATGTGTTGCAACGGCCAAAAACTCTATACCAGGGAAGTGACGAGGATAGAAGAGCCGCAGAATAACTGCGATAATTGCAATCCACCTTCCAATTTCTCCTCTGAAATTCGTATGTTTGAGGGTATAATATAAGCAAACTTTCATACATATATACCGGCGTATAGCGTCATGATCCATCATCAATTGTGAAATGCTGTCGGGCGATTGCGCCTACTCACCTTAACAGATAAAACAGTTCATTAGGTAGGGTGAAGAAGATGTAAGGGACCAAGAGAGCCGTCAGCATGTTGGTCCGCCAGTGTGTGCGGTCCAAGATCAAGAGGTACCTGTAGCAAGAGAGAAAGAGAAAGAAAACAACAGAGTGATCGGTTAAGACAGTGGTGACTACTGTGCAGAATGCCAAGAGAAAGCAAGTGAAATGTTAGCAAAGGAGCAGGTGCTATGAGTACTGACACAGCGGCAAGGAAGGCGAGACACTTGAGGAAGGAGGAGATGTCCCATGCCAGGCCGCCGCCGATCCAGAGCGCGTGGATGGCGAGACTCCGCGCGGCGACGCCGAGGTCCCTCAGGTCCGCGTCGATCAGCGACTGCGCCGCCTCCGCCACCGGTTGCGTCTTCATCGCCAGGTACGACGCGAAGCTCCTCCCCGTCCCTCCCTCCCTCCCTCTCTCTCTCTCTCTCTGTGTGTGTGTGTGTGTGTGTGTGTGTCTCCCTCGCTCGATCTCTCGAAGGAGGGTTGATTGGCTGGGTGTTTGACTTTCATTTGGTAGCTACGGTGGGTAGTAACTAGTAAATGACAACGTTAATCACTATGCCTAAGCACATGGCATAGCTAAGAAGTTCTTTGTTTTCTGTGTTTCAACCGAAATTACACGCTAAGGTCACATGTTAGGTCTATGTAACGCGAGAATATTCTCCATTTTAACAATATGTATTTTGCAATTTGCTTCTTATTACTGGGAGGCATGATAGGCCTGACTCTTTTTTTTGTGTGTGTGTATATGCCATTGTCTAGTTTAACCCAGCCGTCGCAAAAATGAAAAGCTCATTATTTTGTTTACTCTTGAATGGAATTA
This sequence comes from Eragrostis tef, assembly GCA_000970635.1. Lineage (NCBI taxonomy): Eukaryota > Viridiplantae > Streptophyta > Magnoliopsida > Poales > Poaceae > Eragrostis > Eragrostis tef. The sequence continues at coordinate 261,451 of LAPY01000111.1, read as the reverse complement.
GATCAACTCAAATGTACACTCCTGGTTGTATATTACACAATTTGAGCCAACATTTCTTGACCCCTTGGGCCAACATTTCTGCACTTTGCTGGATTACTGTACACAACTTGAGTACTTCCAACAAGGCATTGCCATAAAAGGTTAACGCAAAATGGGTCAACAGATATCTTGTTTTGGGTTGCTCCGTGCACTTGCCGCGCACCAGGCCACCAGCACACGAGTCGCCTTGTGCTCTGGGTGTGCCGTCATTTGGGTCAACAGATATCGGCCCAAGAGAAACTAACGTCAGACTGCTCCAACGGGCCTGTTGGGCTCATTATCCTCTGTGCTGTCGCCCTCACTCCTTGCTGTCGCCGCCTACTCGCCTCTTGCTCGAGCTCGACCCAACTCACAGATATCCGCGTGCGCCCTTCGCCGCCACACCTCACACCACCGGCGACGAGCAAACATGCTCATCTCCCCGAGGCCTGCACCGCCAACCGCGCCTCGCGCCTCCACCTCCTCCACCACACCCACGAGAATTCGCGGCCTGAGCCG
>LAPY01000111.1:191581-204273 GCA_000970635.1 Eragrostis tef | reverse complement strand
TGTGTGCCCGCCCCCAGCCATATCGAAGGACTCAATCCTGCAAGTCATGTCCCAAGAACCCTCCAGCACAGAACCAGCGGCAGGCACCGGAATGCTCCAAACGGCAGACATCCAACCATCTTTCACACATTGGCCACTGATGCCTCCTGGGCAAGGCTTCCGGATAAGCTGCTGCTGGATGCACTTGAAGTGGCCTTTGTCAACAGCAATGTCCTTATATATGCGTGCATCGCCTTCGTCTGTCTGGCATGACGCTGGAAGCGGGACGTAGCGTAGCCTGGGTCTGTCCCTGACGCGAAACAGATCGCAGAGGAGGATGCCTTGCCGGAGGTCCACGAAGCCCATGGTGCCAGCTTCTCCTCCGATCGCGACAGCCTTGGTGCTGACATGATGAAAGAAGGCTCCCTGTGCATATTGCCGGAACTGTTGGTCCTCCACTGCGACGATGGTCGTGCTCCAAGTTTCGAGCTCGGAGCTGTAGAGGTAGAGGAGGAACCGGCCGCGACCTGCCGTGTGCAAGTCATCGCAGAGAGCAGCGACCGTGTAGTATCGTGTTGGTTACTGGCGGGGCGGCTCATAAGGAGGCCAACCTCGCTGGGCCTGAAGACGCAATCACCGGGGGGTCGCTTGAGCCGCGTGAGCGACGGCCACCGCGGGCCGGGGCGATAGATGTAGAGGTCGCTGCCGTTGATTATGTCCTTTTCGGGGCTGACGACGATGCGGAGGAGGACGAGGTTGTCGTTGGTGGAGATGACCAAGGGCTCGATCGGAATCATCTCCTGATCCTCCTCGGCGGAGCTGCAGCGGCAGAAGACGCAGAGGTAGGAGACGCGCGGCGGGCGGGCGGCGAAGAAGGTGGCCTGGATTGACTTGCCGCAACTGGAAAACGTACTGGCGGTGGTGTCGTTGGTGCTGTCGGCGACGTAGGCTTTCTCTTCCAGGAGAACCCATGGGATATCGGAAGCGTCGTCGGCGTCCGGGGAGATGGCAGGCGGATGCAAGCTAGCTTGACGCAATTTGACATAGAATCGCTGGCACGGGAATACGGGATCGGCATGGATCTCTGTCTCTCTCTGTCTGGTGGTAGCAGAGGATATGAGGAACGGAGGACGGTGTGTGGCGCGGCTGCGGCTGAGACACGGACGTGTTGGGCTGGGCTCGAGTGGTCTTTCTATTAAAAGGCTGCAATACGATTTGAGTCCTGTTGCCCAATCTAGTCCATGTCGGCCTCGGTAACGGGAATTTGGAAATCCCGGCCCAACTGACTTGTTCGGGCCTACACGAGAGATCGCCGCCGGCGCCCCCACGCGCACGGAGTTGCTCGGCTCGGGGGAACCCTCTGGCGACTCGCGCCAGGGTTCGAACCTTCCGCCGCCGGCCGGCCGATTCTCCGATCTCGACGAGCTCTCCCGTAGCCCCTATCCCTAAGTTCGCGCTCAAGTTGGGCGACGCCGAGAAGGCAGTGCCGAGCATGGAGGTGGGGGAGCGGGGCGCTGCTGCCCGCGCGCATGATTACGAGGAGCTTGCGGCACGCAAGCGCAAGGCCCTCTCTCAGGAGCAGCGCCAGAGGTACTAAATTTCTCACTCCTTTGACGGCATTATCCAATGGTAAAATTAGGAACCTGCTTTCTTGTTTAAACCTGCTCAGATTTCGTCTTTTCTTTTTTGGTTCAGCTTATGTGTACTTATGATTTGGTACCTGCCTGATTGGTCGATCAGTTTCATGTAGTGAAAGACTGCTATTGCGGTAGTTTTTCAGTATTTTGCCTTTCTAAATCAATATATTTGGCCATATTTCACAATACTTCGTCATCTTCATATACTTTCCTCCCGACGCTGCACCGTGTAGCGGCTAGAATTGGGTGCTTGTTTATAGTTTCTTTTTTCATGCATTGCACCATCCATCATCTTACCTTAAACTCTTTTGCGTTAGATACATTTGACAACTCTCGGTCATCTCCCAGGGGGGAGAGTTCCAAGGAGCCAGTGCAGTATGATCTTTCAGAAGCAGAGGCTACAACCATGTTTGACCAACTAATGGAAGGCTTTAGTCGTTGCCGCAAAAGAAGCTCCAAAGTGGTATGTTACTCCTTTCCTAATGTTCTTTTGGAAAAACTCTGCTTATATAGCTCCTTATGGTACTGCATCGACATGTATGCATATTTGATAGTCATTATCGTGTGGTAAACAAGTTAGAATGGTGACACTAATTGTAGTTCAAATCTGAACTAAAAGCTTTGTCTGAACATCAAAGAAAAAAAATTGGAGGAAGTAGTTATTAAATTTAGAAAACCCTCGCGGGCATTCAGGCATTAGTCACTTTTCAATAGAACTGAATAGCTGATCAGAGTATTCAAAAGGCCCAAACATCCATCTTATTAGCGGCAACCTCAGGTCAGCCATAGCCAGCATCTGCATAAGGTTTCATCTGTGCCAAACGGGGACTTCTTGTCGGCATTCTTTTTACATTCTCTGACGGTTGCATCATTTGAGTCTGCAATGTCAGTTGAAAGTTTTTTTCACAGAATGTATTTTTTATTCAGTATAGAACACATTTATTATTATGTTAATTAACACTTTCTGTATGCTTGATCCAGTCATTTTTCCCCAGCAACATTAAAGAATTGCTATTTTCTCTCTTATTCTTTCATTTTAATCAGGCAAAGAAAAGGGGACGTAAGAAAGGAACAAGAAATAAGTGCAGTCCTGAAGTTACTAAGAAGTTAGGTGATGCTACTCTACTTTTTATTGAAAGCAAGTTTAAGAAGGTTAGTATCTAACTTTTACTGATAAATAATTGTTGGTTGCCTTTTACTTGAGTAATCTATACTGAAGGATACTGAAGTGTACGATGAGGAGTATTACAGCTAGAAGACCAAATTAGGTTGTCCTATAGCCCCACCCCATCCTCCACCCCTTTTTTCTCTTTGCTGCGAAGAACAAATTACTTGGTGGCGATTCTTGTAGCGAGATAGAGCCTTCTCTGGACTTTCCAGAGAGATTTTAGTGGAGATTAGAATGTACATGGGGTTTTGGTGGAGATGAGAGATACGCAGATGTTTCAGATGGACTGGCACTGGGTAATATGGAGAGATAGAACAAAGTTGGATCGAAGACAGTGGGATCCATCTAATGGAAGGGTCGCTTTGTCATTTTCCAGTGTCAATTGGCATGAGCTGAAAGGGAAAACAAAATCTTTTCTGAAGCAGTGGCATGAGCTGGCTAATCCAAAAAGACACAGGCTGATAGTGAAATCGTTTTAGTGGCATAGAACTCTGACATAGGCTGATATTAAAATCGTCCTAGTGGCATAGACCTCTTATTACTCACTATGAGCCAGCTTCTCGCGATTATAAACTATTGAGAGTGCAGGCTTGCTGCTCTATATGACGGCAACGAAAGCTCCCTCCTTCCCTCCCTCCCTCCCTTACTAGCATACCAGTTGAATAATATAGAATAGTCTTGCATATATATTTTGAATACGTAAACTAATGTTTTTCAAAATCAGAATCTTTAGTGCTACTTGTTGTCTCTTTTAAGTTCTCATGAAGCCAAGTTGTATGCCATACTTTGTGCAATTGTGCTTGATCGATTATCAGTTTTGATGCTCAATCTGTTATGTTCAATCTGTTGATGTACATCTCTTCACCCTAGTCCTGTTTTTATCTGTTTGACTGTTGTAGATTCAACACACTGATTATGCATGCCACTGTATTTCAGGTTTTATGATGTAAATGCTTTAACTTGTGATGTCTGACTATCATTGTGATGGTGTCATTCGTTTGCAGGCAATTTCTATTCTTCATGAGATCGTGCGAATTGCGCCAAATCTACCAAAGCCATATTACTTACTTGGTTGCATTTATGCTGAGACTGGTAAAATAGAAAAAGCCATAAACTTCCTGATGCTTGCTGCACATGTCTCCCCAAAAGATGCATATCTATGGAAGAAACTCATTGGTTTCGCAAGGTGAATTTACTTCATACTAATTTCTTTTGCTTGTTTAGTTGTTTCAGTGAATTGGTTTCTTCTATTGGTGAATTTGTATGCTTGATAATTTTTTTGGGTAGAAATGTTGCAACATAAGGCTATACCGACCTCTTTCCAGAATTGTTGATTGCGACGCAATGAGCATCAACATGATGTGATTTCATGCATAACATATGCTTAGATCCACATATATTGTGAGTCGACCTTTGCACAACATTATGATGCTTATTTGGTAGACATCAGCAGAGTATCCTCTTTTTAAAAATTAGTTTCAATTGATGTAAAGACACCGGGCATATTAGTTAGGCTATTCATGGTCCTTGTCATATCAGGATTGAAGACGTAACTGTTATAATTATAGGTTTAAGGGAATGTTTTAATTTTACATAATTAATGGTCTTTTCTGGACAGAAGAATTACAGTAATCTAATATATAATAGAAATAGTAACATTGCTGACTGCTTTATATCTGTAGAGAAAAGGAGGATGCAGCTCTGGCAAGATACTGCATTTTAAAAGCAATGAGAGCAGATCCAGAAGATGCAAGACTGAAGTATATATGTGCTGATATATATTGCAAACTCAAAGACTATCATAAAGCTGCACAGATATATGAGCAGATAGTCAAAGTTGATCCTACCAATGATTTCGTTCGTAAAGTAGCAGCACAGGTCTATTGCATGTGACCATTTTTTTGTGGCTATTGGTTGAAACTCTAATTTTTGTATATCCATTTCATTATATCATTGGTATCTGTAAGTTTTGACAAGCAATTAATGCTAGTGGTTTATTGCCACATGTTGCTAACTAGCACCTTTTACATAGACAAATTTGCTTGAGTAAGAAATACCAACTTATCTTTTATTGGTAAATTTTTATTCAAGAGAACATATGCTTTCTAGAGCAAATTTGCTAACTCATTGACCTGACTAAATTGAATATTATTATTTGCTCTTTACTATAGCATTGCTTCTATTATAAAACTTCTGGGGACCATGAATGGGGTGTAGTGTAGGGCCCTTCCCTCTAGTCCTGTAACATATGATAGAAGCATGGGTCAGGTCAATAGGAAATTGTGCATGGTATCTTGTAGGATCGAGGAAACTGCTTCGAGTTTGTCTATAAGCCAGAACCAGGAGGTTTGAATTCCAATCCTAGACTGCGTTGTCCTTAAGCTTCCATTAGGATATTTATATTAATACTCATTGTTCAATTCCCAACTTCTTATCACTTGATTGACAACTTTCAAATTCAGAATGCATTTTAAAAACCTTTTTTCTTATCTGCATAAGGTGAAAATGTGCATTTGTCTGGTTCCAATTTTAGAGTGCTTTATTGTTTCGCAAACTTGGACCTGTTCTCTTTTTTAATCCTTGCATGTAAGAAAGTGCTGCGTCTGAATTGGGGTCATTTCGTGATTCATGCCTTTTTCTTTCAGCTGTACAGAGACTGTGGTCGAATTGACAAAGCTATTAGTTTGCTTGAAGAATATGCAAATAATCGATCTACCAACATGGATTGGAGTGTTCTAGATTTATTGATATCACTTTATCTGAGAACTAATGCTACTAGTGAAGCATTAAAACAGATAGAGAAGGCACACCTACTATTAGGATCTGAACAAAATTTACCAGTACAGTTACACGCAAAAGCAGTAATCTGCCATGCTTCTCTGGGAGACATGAAACATGCTGAGGTTTGTTCCAGACTATTTTTTATGGGTCTCTCGACACAATCCATCATTGTTTCAATCTCCCCTCCCTCTATTTTTTATATGGGCACTCTAGACTTCTCTAATATTTCTCCTGAAGAATGAGTGAATGAATTATTTAATCGAGTTTCCCCATTTCCAGACTTCGAAGATATACATTCAGCTCTTTGTTCCTCATGTAGCTTCATTTCGTTGCAGGTTTTCCTTCAGGAAGTGCACTTAGAGCCATCAAAATACAATATTGATCTGATCAAGGAACTTGCTAGTACTTTTGAAAATATGGAACAATATGAGTATGCAGTAAAGTTTTACCTGACGATTGAAAATGTTGCCAAGCATAATGACGTGAGTCATTGATTTTCTTCACTTGTCTCCCCATTATATATTTTGATTGTTGACACGAGATATCGGTTGCAGTAAATGATTTATCCATTTCAAAATTATTATAATCCTTTTTTCGTGCGAAGCTCTCTTATTATGGTTTTTCTTGACTGAAATGCAAATACATGTGTCGTAGAATATGCTTTATAACATCATGCCCCGCAGAAGATCCAATTGGCAAGAAAGATGTTCCAGATTTAGTTGGAGTTTGCATGCCGTAGGGAAGACTTTAATGGAGATGCACGATCTATAACCATGTTGCTTTGTTTCTATGAATCAATATGCATTGAGAAACATGTCACTTTGTTTCTTAAGGATGCCTACCCCAACTTGCTTGGGATAAAAGGCTTTGGTTTTTTTGCTTCTCAAGCATATACTGCCTTGATAACAGGGTATTTTATCATGCTAAATTTTGAAGCATATTGGCAGTGCCAAATTTTGAGGAACATTATATATCTCCATGCATATTGATTCATAGATTGAGGTCTGTTCGTTACTTTTTTCATGCATCTTGGGTAAAGATGGGTTTGTTAACTCCTAAAGAGAAGTCTATAAACTTTCTGAAAAATATCTATTTTAAGTTAACTAAGTTGCTCTACATATTGAGTTCCTCTAAGTTTTTTTTCCTCGAACAGAGTTCCTCTAAGTTGTTTGATTTATTTTTTTACCCTCTTCTGCTAATTGTTTTCTTGATATAGTCTTAACTTATTTCAGTGTGGTTTATATGTCAAAATCGCTCAGTGCTACATGGTCTTGGGGGATAGAACAAAAGCTATTCCTTATTTTTATAAAGCTAATGTTATGTTACCTTTTTAAGGGACTTCTGTGTTTGCAAGCTTCGAAATTAGTTACAGATAAGAGAACTATGTACGAATTCCACCAAGTTCTGAGTAATTTATACTGGACTCCCTTAATTTGAGATGTCTCTAGAAAAAGGGCAGAGCTTCTGCAGTTTGCACAAGGAGAACCTTATTTCTTCTCCCTTTTTATGTTCTATACGATATATTATTGAACAAGTATGTTTTCGCTTCACAAATAATAATATCTGTTTCATATGGACTTACTGCTGCATGCTTAATATCATTCTACGTGTAATATTATTATCAGTGGACATTTCTAGCGAGTATATCCTTTTAGTGCTTAATATGTCCAACATAGCAAGATGTGGTCCTTTCATGCATGGCCTTAAACAAAAAATGGCATGATGGTCCAGTTCTGTTCTTGAGTTCTTCTCTACAGTCATTGATGTAGTGTCTTTCCTCCCCCCACCCCCTTCCCTCTCTTAGCCCTAGAAGGCATGAAGGACAATATCGATGTACGGATAACCTTGTCCTCCCTTCTTGTTGATGATGAAAAGACTGATGAGGCTATCACTTTGCTTTCTCCTCACAATATTTCAGGTATGGTATTTACAAAGCTGTTTGATGTGAATAATTTCTCTCTTTTTCAGTGTTTTTCTTTGACTTTTGCAGAGTCCCAGTCTGCTAATACTCCAGATCAACCAAAACCTTGGTGGTGTGATGGGGAAGTAAAGATGCAGCTTGCAAAAATTTACTATGATAAAGGAAAGCTGGTAGAATTCGTGGGCACAATTTTTCTTCCTATTCTTAAAACACTGAAGATTGAACGTTATAATAAAAAGGTGCATATCTTCTTTGTCATGAATGGTGCTCATGTATTGCATGATCAAGCTGGCATATGATGGCTGCCATTCCTGTTTTTTTTTTATATGTTTACGGTTCTCATTTCACTTATCCTCGATTTGAATGCTGCAACATTATTATGCCTTCCATTTTATATTTCCTGCATGGACCATGGTTGACTATAAATACTGCAGCAATGTGTCTTTAAATAACTGTGACACCTTTTCAAAAACCTTTTAATTATTGGCTGTCCTGAAGTCATTGTAACAAGGGCCAGGAGTTTGGTTGTTTCAGTGTTTTAGAAGCTATTTGAAAGAGACATGAAGTATTGAAGTAGTAGCAAAGGCTACAAAATGACAAAGGCCCCTTACTGAGATACTTGCTTTTAGCGTGTTCCTGACCAGCCAGCCCTCAGGTCCTTTTATTGACCTTTAATGCACTTACCTTGGCTTTGCCAAATACCCAATGCTCCACCCCCACTAGACTAGGGTTAAGTTTTTCTTTTCTGAAATGAATGATGTGTATTGCTTTTTTTTTAAAAAAAAAAACCTGTAAGATACTGTCATGGGTATTTCCTGATGAACAATATGTGTAGGCAAGAGAGCTCTGGAAAATATGTTTTGCTCATGGGCCGGAAGTTCGCTTTCCCCATAAACTTTACGATAATTTCAAACACACAATGCAGGTCACCCCGATGAAAAGGCTTTCAGATACTGTTCCTTGTAAGAGAGTTAAATTATTTGCTGAACAACGTCCAGATGTTTTATTTCAAGGAATCAAACCAATAGAATCACCTGTGGAGTTGTAAGTACAACATTTGATCTCCTCCATTTCTCATTTTTGGTTAATCGTAAGCTCAAGACATATGCTGTATTGTATTTGTTCGTCTGGTTATGCTAGACATGAGTACCGTAGATTGTCACTTACCTGTTTGGTTTGCTGTTATGAAATTTCGTAAGTCTCGCATGATGCATTATTTCCAGAACCATCTAAACCTAATCATGAAGTATATGCTGGCGTAACATGGAAAATATAGGTGTTGGATGTTTCTGTTCTATAGAGTACATATTTCTAATCCTGTTGATTTTCGACGATACATGGGATAATGGTGCATCCACGCTTTCTTTCGGAAATATAGGAACTATGTGTTCTGCACCTAGTTTGAAAATAGTATGAACTAGGAATAAAAAATCAAATACCAATTTCAAATAAAAATTCACAATTAAGTTTTTTACTCGCATGGTCAATAAAATATATTCTTGGATTTACTCCAGCAGCCTTCTATCAAAGGTCTACTGATTTTGAGACTTTGTTTATATCTGGGTATAATAGTGATGGATGATCATATTTCTGCATTCTTACATGCAACAGATAATGTGTTGCTACTTGCTCATCTTAATTGTACAATTTGCGTGCTATATTTTTCAGTCTTTGGCTTTTTCAAGGTTTTTATTTCACTGTCTCCATTCTAACTTTTATTATCTAATTTGGAAATTGTTGTCTCACTTCCTTTCCTTTGAAGTTACTGATATATTGTTCAACTTTTCAATAGACCGACAGCAGATAGAGCAAAGAAATTGACAAAGGTAAGGGCACCTGCAAATAAGGTTTTGGGAGACAGATGTCAGATGGTTCGGTATTCCATTTGTCACTTGTTTTTCTAATTTCAAGTGTCCTTACTAAAATCCAAATAACTATCTCTTCCATTGCTTTCAGCAAAGTATAAAGCAAGTTCCTCCTGTTCCTGGTCTGCTGACAAATATGGAAAATCATCAGCTTGTGTTAAATGTTTGTATCTATCATACGCTCCTTCATTCTTTATTATTTTCATCTGCCTAGGTTTGTATTTATTGTTGTATTTCGTAAATTGCATTGTCAAGTGGTCCCACAATTTATTGAATTATTTCTAAAATTATGCTGGAGGTTCCTCATAATGCTTGACGCTAACAGTCCCTTAAACCTTTCTTAAGTAGTCGGCTCAATGGGGCAAGTTTTTGCTTGACCTGAAGTTGGGGCAGTTCCGGGGTGACAAGTCAACGGTGCTTGGGATCAGACACCTTTAGCTAATAATATGTTTTAATGATTAAAAGTTATTGTTTTCAAAAAATCAGTGTCTACTGCAACATCTTGTGCTGGAAAGTATGCATGTCCTTACTGTTAACAACTTTGTGCACTAAGAGTTCTGTTGCATGAAGAAAAGGAAGATTTTTAGTATAAGCACAGTTCATTGGTATACTGTTTGAACATTCGGAATAATAGTGTATTAACTGTTGCTTTATTTATCAGTAATGGACTAGCATGTTTTCTTTTCACAGTTTCCTATTATTTTCCCTCTACAGGTTGCTGTAATTAATTGTATAACCTTTTTAGCACCAAGGACCATCATCTTCTGTCGAGCATTATTTCATGCTGGAATCAATTGCAACTTGAAAATTTTGGACTGTACCTTGTTGGAATGCATATGTTGGTTCACTGTGAGCAGTGTGATTGTGTTTTCCATATAATCTCCTAAATTTGTACATACAGATATATAACATTCGGGTTTCTTAATCATGGTACTGAATGCCAACATAAAAACGAACTACACGTTTGTAGTTCCCAGTTTTTTTTTCAGTGTCTACTTTGACAGTATGTTGGTGAACTCACTTTTCTCCTTGCTGTTTCTTTTTTTAATCCTTACTGGTGCTCGTTTTTTCATTCCTATTGCTATTAAGTTCCCCTTGTCTGGCCTTTTTTAGCTTTGTCGAACATTAGCTTCGATGCAGCGATATTTGGAAGCCCTGGAGATTATCTACTGCTCTCTAGAGCTCGGCAGTAGTGGACTCTGTTGACATCCGAGAGGAACTCAGATCCTTGGGTGCTCGTAAGGCCTATTAATCTCACCATAAGAATACTCCATAGAATTGGCTCATCAAGGAACACCATCTTGTACTTTCTAGTGGAGGCAGTATATTTGGCCATTTTTACACTGATTAGAGGCTAAATTCCCCTGTTCCTTTTTATTTGATGTCCTAGAATCTTTAAATAATAAAAAAATATTTGACTATCAATGTGTCAAATACCACATAGATTGGGTAGATGGACTTTTCTTTTAGAATAATTGAATTCCTTTTTATTTGATGCCCTAGAATATGTAAAAAGAATATCCTTTGACTAGAAATATGTCAACTACCACATAGATTGGGTAGATGGACATTTTCTTTTGGAATACTTCAATAATCAATAACACCATAAAAGTTTCTAGTACACATTAATAAAGATAATGGCTCTAGGAATAGTGATGAGAGCTACATCTTAAAGACTGGAAATAAGAAAATGTCAAAAAAAGAATATCCTTTGACTAGAAATATGTCAACTACCACATAGATTGGGTAGATGGACATTTTCTTTTGGAATACTTCAATAATCAATAACACCATAAAAGTTTCTAGTACACATTAATAAAGATAATGGCTCTAGGAATAGGGAGAGAACCAGATTTTGTTTTTTTACGTGATGAATAACCAATCTATTAATTTTGCAGATATAGCGTATAGAGCTCCAAATCCAAGTCGTGGCTTGAAGTATGTTTGCTATGCAGCTAAGCAGCATCCGTATTCTCTCTCCGTGTGGAATTCCTTCTATCAAGTGACTTCAAGGTAATGGGGTGGAATGCCATATAAAATATAGTTACGGTTTCATTTTCTACTGGTCACTTGGGCATCATAACTTTCAAAACAATTCCTTGTTTGTACCTTGTACTAGTGATCTCACATTCAAGGCCATCTGTTAACAAAAATGAATTGTTAGTCATCTGGGACTCATTTCTGTTGCATCGTAATTTACCAGAAGATACTTTTTTACAGGATATTACTTTCCATTGTGTTGGATAACCTTGTTAGAAAGCTGATATTGATCCTCTCAGTGCTAATTTTCTGGTCCTGGTCATGTAAAACAGTACTGTGTTTCGAATAGTTTTTTCTTTTGAATTTGATTCTGGAAGTTAAAATTGAAAGAACCCAATTCAATGATATATGCATAAATGACCTTATGGTGAGGGGTGTACATAAACTGGTTAACAATTCAAGTATGTACAACAAATACAACAATAAAGACTGTTAGTGACAAGCAAGATGGGTAGGGTAGAGGTGAAACCCACAAGAACCAGCAAGACCCTTCGATTTCCAAGAAGTTCCCTTAGCATATTGGTGAATAATACCTTTAATAAAAAAAATACATTTACATTTTGTTTCTGCATTTATTTTGCAGAATAGAGGATGGATCTCAGAACAAATTCATTCTTCAGACAAGAGAAGAAAAGACTGACTGTGTGCCTCCTATTATTATATCTGGTCACCGATTTACAGCTTTAAGTCAGCACCAGGCAGCTGCTCGAGATTACCTGGAAGCATATAAGTTGGAGCCGGAAAACCCGCTTATCGTTCTCTGTGTTGGTATGTCAGCAGTCACTTGTTGTTTTGTATGCACCGATATATTAAATATCAATTGTGTTGTTCCATCTTTGCAGGCACTGCCTTGATTAATTTAGTCCTTGGCTTCAGGCTTCAGAACAAGAATCAGTGCGTCGTCCAAGGTTTTGCATTCCTGAATAAATACTTGCGCCTTTGTGGGAACAGTCAGGTTTGTTATCAAATTTCTGATATACTACATTGAGCCTCTAACCGGAATTAAAATTTACTGTTTCCATACTTGGTTTAGCATCTTCCTAGTTTAACCACGCCTTTGTGAGTTTCTGTTGGATTGTGCTTTGAACTTGTAGGAAGCCTCGTACAACATCGCTCGGGCATACCACCATATTGGTCTGATTACCCTGGCAGCCGTGTACTATGAGAAGGTTTTAGCAATTGAGGTTTTACCCTAAGCTTCCATATGAGGCTGGTTCGTGCGCAGGGCAGGATTTGAGGCCAGGATATTGCGACGTACAAAGAGAGGCGGCTTTCAGTCTGCATCTAATCTTCCAGAAGAG
>LAPY01000111.1:67353-81196 GCA_000970635.1 Eragrostis tef | reverse complement strand
CTGGTGGATCTGAAATTACATTCACATTGCATACACGATCTCACCACTACTGTCAACATCAAGATCAGAGTCGGACTCAAGGTCATCCATGTCATCGTCCAGGTCCATGTCCAGTCCATCAGCTAAGACATTTATGCTGCGAGAACAAGCAGGTGGTATGGTTGCCTCAGTCAAAATTTGCATGATCTGATCCATGGTCTGCATCGGTTGATCAGGCTCCTCGTACTGGTTGCTCATGCTATCGTCATCCATCAGATCAGCAGGAAGGTTCTTCAAGAACCAACTATGGTTCCGGATTTCAGGGATCGTAATTCGCTGCATTTTGCATAACAAATGTAAGTACATACGGATATGATTAATTAAAAAGAGTATCCAAAATGCCATCAACAATTATAGATGAATAAAAGAAATAAAAGAAAACCAACAATTAATTTCTAATAAAATCAACTATAGGCATACTAGGTTTCAAACAAGCCGTACAGTATACATTACATTTGTCGAGCGAACATCACTGCAGCATATGGTGTCTCTAGAGATCTAAATCAAATTGTTATATCCACTCTCTAGGACACACATATCTAAGTGTTATATCCACTTTCTGGTACACACATCTTAAGTGACACTTTGATAGCCTATGTCAATACTACGTAATGGCATTGATGGCTGTGTCCGTCATCGTTAATATGTGCCTCAAAGTTTAAACCGGTTTTCTATTTGAATTTCAGCAAGTGTTTCTGTCTCACTTGGTACGTTTGGCTACTTGGATGCACAAACAAGAAATTTTGACAATCCACCTAGCTGCTCTTTCAACAAATCAACAGCATTAACAGCAAGCACATCAAAGCCTGGAATTCACTCACATTTATTCAGGTACGATACTAGGAAAAAGATTGGGATAATGAACAAAAAGTTTGGCTGTTGGTTGGAACCATCCCATGGTGTACTGTACAGCAGAATTCTTATTTCCCTGTCCATTCATAATCATTTCAAACTTACGTGATTGACTCCTTTTAAATTTCTGTACTATTGGATCACACTCTGAGACAAGGACTCCTTTTGTAGGAGGTAATAATTAATAAATAATAAGCATGATTCATTGTATGTCAAAGCTCAAATGCACTGAAGGTGTCTCATACGTTGTCCTACGTTCTCTTTCAAGGTTTTCTCGCATTCTTAAGTGTGGTAGACATATCATAAGGTTGGTTTATGCTATAGTGAAAATAATGAAGTTTATGTTATGTCTACCACACATAAGAATTATTTTACTTGTACAGTACTAGCAAACTTAATGTTACAGTTAGATATTGACTTCTCGTTCCATCTTTTGTTTTTTGCAGTCAAAGTGCCCGTGTACTTCTACACATTCCTAAACGGAGCATATAAGGGCAAAAGCATTTTAGTGCCCGCATCTCACCAGACACCAGCCTTGGTGTTTTGAGTGCTCTTGTTAAGGTAACTAATACTTAGAATTTTACATGTCGGGGCACTGGTCAGCAATAAAAGCAATGCTAAAAAATAACCAAACTACAATCACTAGTACCATAGCCATGAACACCATAACATAGCATGATGATCCATGTGTGTATTGTATGTATATGTGTAACACACATATGCAAGCACCATGTTACAACAATAATTCATAGCAGGATCACCAACAAATATCCTTTAAATCATTTCCCTGTTTGTTCTTAATCATTTGCAAATTGACATTAGCTCAGTTGGTTAAAGTCTTTAGATGTGAGGCCACCCACCAGGGTTCAAATCCTGGTGCGCACCAATTCATGGAATAAAAAATCCACTCGTTGCGTCCCATTTACTCGGTATGATCCGACCTGTGGTGGGCGGGCCCTCATGTATGGGGTGGCTCAAAGCATGAGTTAAGGCCCGAACCAATGGAACCATAGGGGGCGGCTCCCTGACCAGGGTTCGTGGATTTTCTCGGCCGGGGCTCTGGTTGAGTTCCCTATACTACAATATCGTGGGGGCGGTCTTTCCCTCACCGGTCGAGTTCTTTTTTGATTCTTAATCATTTTAAACTTACATAGTGACTCATCCTAAATTGCTGCAGACTATTGCATCACACCAGTAGACCAGTATTCACTTTGTACGAACTAATGATTAATAAGCATGATTCATTGCACGCCAAAGCTCAAATTCGTAGAAGTTGCGTTTCAAGGGTTTCTAAGATAATTATTTGTGGTGGACATATTACAAGCTTTATTTATGCTATAGTGAAAATTCTGAAGTATCTTGAAAATTATTTTAGTTGTATAGTACTAGCAAACTTTACATTACCGTTAGGTATTGACTTCTCATTCCATCCTTTGTTTTTTGCAGCTGAATTGCCCATGTTCTTTTAAATATTCTTGAACTGGGCCGATGAGGGCAAAGCTTTTGAGTGCTTACGTCTCACAAGCCTTGGTGTCTTGGCTGCTCTTGTTAAAGTAATTATTACTTAGACTTTACACGTCGGGGCACCAGTCAAAAATAAAAGCAATGATAAATAATAACCGAACTAGAATCACTAGTACCATAGCCATGATCACCATAACATAGCATGATGTGTAATACATGTGTGTAATACATATGTGTGTTGGAGTATAATAGCCCATGTATAGAGGCCCATATACTGGCCCATGTATAGGAGTACTTAACCCACCCTTCTAGGGTTTGGAGGAATAATATTGACAGTTCAATCCAATTTAACAATGTGTATTGTATGTATAACACACACATGCTGTCCAGACACTCGTCGCTCCACCTCACGCTACGCCGTCTTCCTCGGCGGCAACCTTGTCTCTTGGTCGTCCAAGCGACAGCCCGTGGTTTCCCGCTCCAATGCCGAGGCGAAATACCGGGTTGTGGCTAACGGCGGAGCTCCACAGCCCGCTCGCCAAGAGCACTCTTGTCTACTGCGACAACGTCAGCGCCATGTACCTCTCCACCAACCCGGTTCAGCATCAGCGGACGAAGCATGTCGAGATCGATCGATCTCCACTTTGTTCGGGACCGGGTCGCCATTGGCCAAGTTCGGGTCCTCCATGTTCCGACTACCTCTCAGTTTGCATTCGCTCCAGTCTCAACGTAACCAGTGGCTAGTTGTGGCTGCGCCGGTAAGTTCAGACTGCGGAGGGGGTGTTGGAGTATAATAGCCCATGTATAGAGGCCCATATAGTGGCCCATGTATAGGGGGCATGTCAAAGCTCAAATTCGTTTAAGTTGTGTTCAAGGGTTTCTCAGATAATTATTTGTGGCGGACATATTACAAGCTTGATTTATGCTATAGTGAAAATTCTGAAGTATCTTGAAAATTATTTTACTTGTATAGTACTAGTGCACTTTAGGTTACCGTTAGGTATTGACTTCTCATTCCATCCTTTCAGCTTGTTCGGCTGCTCACAATTTGGCTGTGCTGCAGCCAGGAGGCAACAACCAGCAGCCAAATAACAGTGGCAGCCTTTCCTGTGGAGCATCCAGCCGAACTGGAGCTTTGTTTTTTGCAGTTGAATTGCCCATGTAATTTTACAAATTCCTGAACTTTTGAGTGCCTATGTCTCACCAGCCTTGGTGTTCTGGGTGCTCTTGTTAAGGTAATTAATACTTAGAACATTACACGTCGGGACACCAGTCAGCAATAAACGCAATGATAAATAATAACTGAACTAAAATCACTAGTACCATAGCCATGAACATCATAACATAGCATGATGCAAACATAATTGTACTGCATATGTGTAGTACACATATGTGTATTCAATATGTGTAATATGTGTAATACACATATGCAAGCACCATGTTATAACAATAATTCTTTTGCACTCAGGAAGAGAGAAAATGCACTGAAATTGTTAAGCTTTCTGCTTCTACCTTATGGGCTTAGAGCCTACAGAAAACTATGACCTACCAGTATAGATTTACATTAGGTGAAATTTAGAGAAACTCCATGAACACATTAACAAATTATACTTCACAAGATGCAGATATATGATATCAAAGCATGGCTTCAAGGTACGACAGGACTCACCATAGCAGGATCACCAACAAATATCCTCGAAATTAGATGTCTGCACTCAGGAGATATGTTCACATTATCTGGAATTGCGTACTGAACATTCAAGATACGCTGCAGCAAGACATCACCATATTTAGAATTTTAGCTAAAAGTGAGAGGATGCATAACGCGAACAAAGTTACAAACATGGCAAAACAATAAGACTTTGTGATAACCTGAATTGTCTTGCGGAAATTTTTAGGCTCTTCAGGATCTTCAAAAGGATATGCGCCGACTACCATAACATAGAGAGTTACACCGCACGACCATACGTCAGCAATCTATTTCAGTAAAAAAAAACGTTAGTGTTGATAAGGCTTACCAAGTCCCAACAAATGCGGTAACCACACAGTTACCAGAAGTAACCAGAATTCCTAATTCAATATTAAGGGGATAAATCAGCATTCTGACAGCTGAGTTAATTTAAAGTTTAAAATGTGATTAGTGCACAGGCTTTCCATATTTTGAATGTAAAACTATGTCACCACACTCACCACAATAGTACAATAGAAAGTAATGCAAAATAGGAGACCACACAACAAAGCCTCTCACAAGTCTACGTTAATGGCACAGCAGTGTACTGGTGGGAAGCCATAGTCACCTCCCAAGGACACATTTCACGAGATAAATTAGAAAATGTCTCGAGCATAAGTACCTTGCCATCATATTCTTTTTTCAGTAGAACTTCAGGTGCAATATATGCAGGTGTTCCGACAGTTGACTTTGGCTGTGAATGAAGAACTGAAGACTGCAAAAAATTAAGCATGTATTCATTATTCATTCGGGATTTTTTTTTTGACAAAGCCACAAAACCATAGTCAACGTACTGCAGCGAAAACATGAAGCTACATAACAATGAAATTTCCATGTAATCGTCAGAGTGACAGCCAATGGCAGGTTGCATATCGTTACTTGAACATATAACAGAAACATTAGCTAGAGCAAGATTAAAATGATTTGGGAAGAACCTTAGAGTAGCCGAAGTCGCATATCTTCAAGCGAGGAGCATCACTCCCGTCCAGTAGTGTATTCTCCAGCTTCAGATCACGGTGACATACTTGCTAGAAAATAGAAAAAGGGAATAAGTCATTTCATGAAACGAGTAAAAGGTAACCAAAGGATGGATGAGAAGTCATTCAAAAACTCATACCATCGAATGACAGTAGCTTACTCCTGAGATAAGCTGCTGGAAAAAGTAACGCGCCTAAAAAGATACTATGTATTCAGTACCATCAAGAAAGATATGTATCAAGGAAAAAAGATGAACAAAAGGAGCAACCACATACCTCGTCTTCACTGAATCGCACATTTTTACATATTCTTTCAAAAAGCTCACCACCAGACGCATATTCCATCACAATAGCAAGATGGGTTGGAGTTAAAATAACCTACACATGCAAAAGTTAAGTTTTAGTGAAACTGATACTCAAAGACTTCAGAAAATAAATTCATCACAATCCCAACTTACCTCTTTAAATCTGATAATATTAGGGTGCTTCAATGATCTATGGTTAATTATCTCGCGCTGAACATTCTCATCTATCTGTACAATGACAGTAGAGGAAATTTATATTAGAGAAGGCCAAGGAGAAACTGGTAACGGACAAGCAGCAGCCATACACTAAGGAACAAGAAAATGAAAAGAATAAATATAATAAGGAATACATGGATGCTATTACAAACCATACACCAAGGAATAGTTTAAATAGAATTTGAATGATTAAGAAGGAGGACATTAAATTATAAAAGAATTTTTCATGGAATCAGACCCAGAGTCTGGTAATAGTAAGTGTCGCAAATAATTTGAACATTTAATATAGATTCATGTTTGAGCTCTTAGGGGTAGAAAACCAAAAGTGAAGAATGGAATTAGCAAGCATCTGTTCCACTGTTCTCAGTTTCAGAAAATCTACAAAATCAATGCTTGTTCATTCTACCAAAACTTCCAAAATAAATTACCACAGCAGCAATAAAGCAGTATGAAAAGTTGATGTTCTCAGTACAGCATCATGCAAGTTCCTGCAGTCATAGGTTCATGAATAAAACATGGTCACTCAGCTACCAACACATCAGTGGATAGTGAGCATGAGGGTTGAGTTCTTAATTAGGGCTGAGTTGATTGAGGATTACACCAACATTGCAGTATATGTCACTACCTCCAGCAAAGAAAAGGATGTTAATATCTTTGTGAATATTATGATAGATCATAAGAAAGAATGTGAGTAAAAATTATATCAAATAACCACTATTTTAGAGTGAATTTCAATAAACAACACAACAGCAAAGCCACATTTGTACACCCTGCTTACTGCTGCTTCACTTCCAAAGGGTCAACAAGCCAGGACAGCTCACCAACGTCAAGAGTTTATTCCATCTCCTTTTCTTGCATGAAGGTTAGTATCAACGTCACTAAAGGACTTACATTCCAATGTCATTGCATGGAAGACGTATCAAATACTCGTCATCTCTTTTTCTAAGACGTATCAAATAGGAGCAGTTAGTTGTGGAAAGTGTTGTACAGTGCCAAGGATAAATGAGACCATACATTTCTTGGGCCAACTCACGCACCATTACATTTAATTTCTGAAAAAACAGGGCATTTATCACTTATGGATCAAAAGAAGACATAATCTAACACGTATACACAAGCGGGGTCCACAAGGCTAGCTAGATTAATGCATCAATGTCTTAAATCATACTATACTACAAGAGAGAACGAATATATGTATGCAGTTGGCACAGGAGAAACATACTCTCCAAAAGTCAGTATTCTGGTCTTTTCACTCGGTCTTTTCTGTCATATTTGGATTGAAAGAAAATGGTAGCAGATACTTCAAAACAAGGAAACCTTTCTTTTCTTTTTGAAGGGAAAAAAAATGGGGAAACTTATCCACATTTCTACTACTACGCCGCACCATATCTCTACTGAATTTGCATAAAATAAATAGGAAATCAAACTAAATAATTGATACCAAACAGCAGATTGGCGAAGGCACGGGACGGGGTGCGTCATTCTTGACCTGGGTTCGGTACCCAGGGTTGGCATTGTGACAAAATACCATTATAAAAAAATATAGCAATCACTAGTCACGTTTCAAAATGAGCTACATAAACAATCAAATAATCAAGATCTTTATTTCGGTGCATGCTGGGCCTGTTTGGGTGTTGTAGTTTTTCAAACAAAAGTATTAAGAAACCATGGTTTTAAAAGCCAGAGCCAAGCAAAACCATGGTTTAGAAAAAAGAGGTCATGAGTGGAGTTTTTAAAACTCCAAAATAGTTGCACTTTTAGCAATACCATGGTTTTTGAAACTGCAAAACTTGTTACATCCAAACACCTCCATACCTCTCAAAACCAAAGTATTTTGCAAAACCAAAGTATTCTTACAAAACTCCAAAAATACTTTGTATCCAAACAGGGCCTTAATATGGTGTTGTTAGCCAAGCTCACAACCACCTCTACCAGTGTGAATGGTGCGTAAAAAATTATGATGTTTGTAAAGCAGGAAGAGTGATTAAATTGTCGTGTATTTCAACTCACGGCTGGCGCCAAATCTGTTGCAAACTAATTGACATAAGTTTGCTGTTTAATTTGATTAGAGCATCGAATGTTTGATTGTCCCTAAAATAAGCACATGTGAACAAAAATCTAACATGAACAGAAAAAAAAGCCCCCAGCCGATATCCACTTAAGAATTGAATCAAACCTAAATTCACAGACAAATTTCATCCTTGCGCTGAAGATGATAATCCCTAATCCATGGAACCAACATCCCTTCCTACCCATACGCGGCTACCCACCGACGGAAGAACTAACCAACGTCAGGCCGAATCGATTGGTCAAATACAAGCAGCGCTGAATTAAATCGAATCCAGTACGGGAGAGAGGGGGGGGGATCAGCAGGCTACCTTCTCGCCACGCTCGATGTACTTGACGGCGACGAGCTCCATGGTGCGGCGGTCGCGCATGAGGCGCGCGACGCCGAAGTTGCCGGAGCCGATGTCGCGCACGAGCTCGTAGCGGTCGCTGTCGTGCATGATCGGCATGTCCATGCCCGGCCCCACCGTTAGCGCCGCTCGATCCGGCGCGGGCGCTGCCATGGCCGGCGACGACGATCGACGGAGGTTAGGGTTGCTAGGGTCCGGTTGCCCGTGACCCCGAGGAGCTGGCTCCCGGCTCCCTCTTCCTCGCTCTCGTCCACTCCCTCCTGCTCCTCTTCACGAATCGGCGCGACGAGCTCGCTCTCTCTTCTCGACGAGTTGGTGAGGTCACTGGCCGACCAGGAAAGGGAGGCGTTCTCTCCGTGTGAGGAGTCTGGGGCTCGATGAGAAGTGTGGTTTTATGGGCGTCATCTTTTAGGACCTGTCATAAATGGATATGCAGACGAGTGCTTTCTTTTATGAATGAAACTTAATTAAGCTAGTTGTGCGTTTATACACTGCTAGAAATGGTGATGCTTAGTTTAATTGCGTTAAGCAACAAAAGGAAAGTACTAAGTTCAGTGAGAAGAAAAGAGCGGGAATTCAGATAGTAGTAAAAATAATAAATAAGGAATAAAGTAGCATCTCCATGTTTAGAGGAATAAACAGGAATCCCTTAGAAATAAAGTTTGCAAAACCGGCGGAACCCGGACCGGTTTTTGAATTAAATATTTGAATGAAAGAAAGAGAAAAATCGTACCTTATCCCCTCGCGCGCCTCCATCCGCTTCTTGTCCGCACTCCACACTCTACGTCCGTCTTCGTCCGTTGTCCACCGCTAGACCTGAGACTTTGTTAATTAAGTGATTACGGTTCGGTTAAATCCGTGAAAAAGAACTTCGGTTTTCAAGAAATGCCAACCAAAAATCTATTAATCACGTATTTATAAATTCGCTTAACTTTTTTTGTTTTCATCAAATAAGCCAAAATTCAATGAAAAAAAAAGAATGAATCTAACAACAAAAGCAATCGTGTCGCCACTCTCCACGAGCGGTTGCGCCTGCCAAGGCCAGCGGAGAACAGAGGACGACGCACAGAGAGAAAGAGAGAGAGGCGGTATTGCCGCGGATAGAGGGGGCAACAGAGGGTCGCGTTGCGCGGTCAGAGGACAGAGAGAAGTGCCAGAGGGTCGCGCCGTCGCAAGCAGAGGGAGGGTTGCACTGTTGTGAGCGCACAGAGGGTGGAGGTCGCTGGCGGCGGCGGCGCGGATGGATTGAGAGAGGGAGTAGATGAAACAGTGGCTGGATGGGATAGAGTTAGGTCAGATCAACTCAGGAGTTATATATATACCTTGGATGGATCGATGGGCTACTGGGCTTTGTTGGGCTTTCTGGGCCAAAACACCACAGATCAGTAGTTCGGTTAATTAAGGTCGAACCGAACAAATCATAGTAAACAGACTAGCCAAAAATTAAAATAGAGTTTTTTTTAGGGTTAACTAGAATTTCCAAAAAAAAATTAGGTTTTTTGGTTTAGTTAATTTTGGTTATCTGTTTTTCGGTTAACCGGTGAAGTCGCGCGAGTAGCCAATTGAGACATCGACGAGATCCACAAGAAGGTGTCGAGGTCGAGCAGATCCTCGTGCAAGAAGTTGCCGCGTCAGGAAGCCGCTGCCGCCATCAACGAGTCACCTCTTCTCCGTATAAGACGAGTTTATATCTATTCTTTTTCCTTTTTTTCGGTGTCTGTTTCTTCTTAAATAAACTATTAAAAATGATGTTAGGGGAGGAAGTCAGGCCATATAGTGGGAGGCGTCTCAAGCCGAGGTCGTGGAGGATGGCGGTTGAGGCAGGCGTCTCAAGCCGAGGTCGTGAAGGATGGCGGTTGAGGCAGGCATCTCAAGCCGAGGTCGTGGAGGATGGCGGTTGAGGCAGGTTGGGGCCTTGGGGGCAGAGGCAGACCCAACCAACCTAATTTCGGTCATACAACAATTACATGAAATCATATCAAGGTTTTCTCGTTTTGGACTAAACCGTTGAACATTGCAGGGTACACACTTCTCTCTCTCTCACACACACACACACACGCGCGCGCACACACACTCATCCTCGATTCCTCACTGTTTATTCCACTCCACCATTCACACACACACACACACAAAACACACACTCATACTCACTGTTTATTCCACTCCACCATTCACTAGCATAGTATGTGCTTCGGTTTCCTTTTATAGTGTCAAATTTGATTACTTTTATTGGTAAAAGGAGGTATACCCATAATGTTTCCAATCCCTAAGTATGCATACCATATCAAGAACAGGGAAGTCGTTCTTCAGCAAAAGGTGAAGTCTTGAGATAAAGGATGTTCCACAAAAGAAGGGAGGAAAAAAACTAAAAGACCTCCTGCGTGCCTTTTTTTTTTTTTTGAAACGCCCTCCTGCGTGCCTTGCTCGGTGGGCCAAATCATTTCCCTAGCCCAGCTTCACGGTACCCAAATCATAACAAGTTCGTCCCATATAGCATTTCCTGGCACGGTTGGCCCATCATGTTATCACTTGTCCCATAGAATTCAGAAATTTGGTAAAGAAGAGCTATTAGAGATTAGACGTGTCATACGGCACTAATCTTTACATTGTCTTGTTCCTTCTCTACCATTAATCTGTTACCATTAGCCCCTCTCGAAAAGAAGAAAAACTGGAGAGGTTTAAACAAGCAAAGTACTCTCTCTTTATGATCCTCTTTTTCTTCCTTTTCTTATCTGATTCAAAGGCTAATACCCCAAGTTGTGTGAAATGACAAAATGGGACACAAGAATTGACCGCACGAATCTCTTATTTCTTGAGTAAAGTGCACAACCGGTCCCTAAACTTGACCGGCTGTGTCACTTAGGTCTCTTTGCTTAGAAAATGCTGATTTGACATCTTTAAATTTTTTCTGTTGTGTCATTTAGGTCTCTCTATTTATATTGGCATCCCTAAACTTGTCTGAATGTATCATTTAGGTCTAACTAGACTCAAACCGATCCGACATGAGCAGACTTATCACTTAACATATACTTTTAAGGTGAGTAATATATTTATTTCTTTTGTAAATGTAAGTTACACTGTATAGTAGTTGAGAGCTGATTTTTAGTCTACCCTGACAAGAGTTGAGAGCTCAACATAGACTTATTGTACTTAAAAAATGTCCATTGCCATGTGTATTAGGAGTCATGTGAGCTGAGTACATGTGAATTCTAAAGTACAACTACCAAATAACGACAAATATATGTAAAATCTAAAATATGATGGCTAATGTTTACATCACTCAAAAAGTATATGCGAAATTTTAGTTTATGAACAACATTAATTCTTTTAAAAAGTTTTAAGAAAATATCGATGACAGAATCACTTTTAATCTCTAGTATCAATACAACTGCATGCAACAAGCTTGTGTCATATCGGGTTAGTTTGAGCTTAGTTGAACCTAAGTAACACAGTCAAATAAGTTTAGGTATGTCAATATAAGTAAAGTGACCTAAGTGACACGGCAGAACAAGTTTAAAGATGTCAAATCAATATTTTCTAAGTAGAAAGACCTAAGTGACACAGTCAGACAAGTTTAGAGACCGGCTTTGCACTTCACTCTTTTTTCTTTTGTGAAACGCGCCTCCTTACGCTAGCGGCGGCGTTCAAGATTTGTGCCTGAAGAAAATTAGTGTGGACGACAGGATTGGGGAATCAGGAGACCTTCTTTCTCTCCCCTTTTGAAAGACCCCCGCTTCTTCCGACCTGTATCACAGTCAGCCGCACCAGAAAACGCTCATCAAATTCGCTTCTGGCTGTTGGTCGATCATCCATCAGACGTCTCTGCAGCTACCAACAACAGGAACCGGCATATCCCTTCGCCACATCGAGCGGCTATTGGTATCATCAACAGCTAACCAATGATAACTAATCCCACGCGTTTAATAAACTAGTTTATCGTCACAGCCCAAGCACACCTCACCCCGCACCCATCTTACAGCGAAAAGGACGCGGGAGATGCTGCAAGCAACAGCAAGAATATTCGCACGCCGGACGCTCCTTGTGAACGAAGTGATGCTCGGAATCAGAGTAATCCCCTGGTATTTTCTATTCGTGCGAGCCTGCGGCGAGGAGAAATCTTTCTGAGGCGAGGTCAGCTAGTGCATGTAGTCTAACCCCATCGTGTTCAAAGGGGCAACGTGCTGCTGAAGGGGTTGGATTATGCTAACCTGTGGATAAGCATCAGCTGCCAGAGGTAGAGTTGTTAATAATTGTTGGCACCCAATGGTAACGGCAGTGCTGGGCAGGGCATGCACGAGAAAACGACGTGCAACTTATCGGAGACCTACAGGCATCTAACTAGACGTGAACGGGCGAGCAAGCACCAAGCATGACCATACAAGGAGCTAACAGCGCGAAAGTAATATAATCAAGCCTCAAGAAACAAAACAGAACGGTGCTAATTTAGCTAGGACCTATATATCGTAAAAATTAGCAATGATCTTCTTGATTTCCTGGTCCTTTTGATTCACCTGGTTCAGGGAACTCTCATTTGTCATGAATCTAGCCAGAGGCAGCTTGAGCTAATCCAGCAAACCTGATGCAGACCAAAACCAGCACAAATATGATTCATCTCAACACCACAATTTATATATATCCAACCTATTCGATCCATAGTAACAAGAAAACTGACAAACAGTAAGCCTCATATGTATATAATCCTCAGGGCGAAAACTTGAGATCTGCCCGGTAACAAAGTTAAAACAAGCCTCATGGGAACTGGTATCAGCTCTTCATGTACATCACAACAACCCAACTCATGATCAGTTCATATCTTGAGCGCTGATCGCCGCCCAATCTCCCTGTATGCATGACCTGGCTGCACTGTAACAACCTCTTTCAGACTGATGAACCTGTTATTGCGCAAAGCCGCAATGCTATCCCTACAACTCTCAACCGATCTTTCGCAAGCATAACCTTACAATCATTTCCGGCTATAGCCTTCAGACTTCTCATCTTCATCGCTGCTGCTGCTGCTACTGTCACCACCCCCCGTGGCAGCCGACGTGCCTACCCCTGACCCTGAGCCGGAGAACTCAAGAGGGCCCTGAGGAGACCCGGACTGAGAACTGCTTTGCTCCTTAGGAACCCATAGACCTCCCATCAGCACAATCTGCTGGCTCACTGGAGTGGCACCGGGCGATCTTCGGTTGTGCAGTCGGTACTTCTGGATGAACGTGACATGATCCGAATTAGATTCCAACAAGATATATCTAAAATTAGGCATTATAGGAAGAAACAATCGCTCTATAGATGCTTGCACAAGGCGAATAATTTGCTCACCTGGAGATGGCTTTTCACTTCGTCGTTTGTGAGCCCATCCACCTGCATCACCTCCCTGATCTGCTTTGGAGTTGCAACTGCAGCATGATCGAACAAGTCTGAGAACTCCAATGTCCATCGCACACTTTTCTACCGATATATAGTATAGTAACAAAATGTTCGAACAAAATTGTTAAATGATCGGTCAAGCATGTAAGTACCTTGGGGTCCCCCCAGTTGATGCAAGGCAGCAACAAACTTCCGGTGAAGCTCAGGCGACCAGCAACGCCTCGCCTTCCTCGCCTGCTGTTGCTGCTGTTGAGTCTGAGCGTGCAAGCTGAGCGCCGGGCCCGACGGTGGCATGGTCGTGGCGAACCTTGTCATGGCGTTCTGCCGGTGTTCATCACCAGCAGGAACCGGAGAAAGCGGCCTCTTGACAGCCGGCGAAAGCACCGGCAGACCAGGCACCCCGACACTGACGGCAACCTTGTCCTCCGTCCTGAAGAACGGTGGCAGCGAGGGCGGCACCGCCGCAACGGCCCT
>LAPY01000111.1:53359-65189 GCA_000970635.1 Eragrostis tef | reverse complement strand
GGCGAGGGATGTGCGGCCCGACGCTTGCAGGCGGAGCGCGGCGTGCACAGGCGCTAGTTGGGCGTCGCGGCCAGGAGTGCTTGCCTGGACACCATGGCCGATCTTCTCCCTTCACACACAGGGAAGAGCTGGAGATGACAAATGAGTTGCTAGTTCGGAGAGGATCCAATTGATGGCCTGTGGTGGCAGACATTTGCATGTTGCAGGCTGCAATTTCATGGATTTGAGTTAGGATGGGAACGAGAGGAGAGAGAAGCCTGGGGCAAGGGAAAAGAAGGGAAGAGGAGGAGGAAGAAGAAGCGGTGGTGGTGGTGGTGGGACCGGGGGGAGAGAAGCGGTGGTGTCTTGCGTTGAACAAACCGCCTCAAGCCAGCTAGTGCTTCAAATCGGACAGAATTTTCAAATCATTAAAATTTGGTTGAAAATTCATTCAAATATCTGAATTTTTAGTTTCATACTACTAGTGCTCAAAACAATACCAAATTTGCAAAACTTTGTCAAAACAGGACCAATTTTGCAAAGGGTAAATTGGTCCTTTTGCAAGCCATTTAACACCGTTAAGAGCTCTTAACGGAATAGGACTTGTTCACGTCTTCAGATTCAAAAAACAGGACCGTTTTTGCAAAGTCTAGAAAAGGAGACCAAATTCGTAATTGGCATCCAAAACAAGACCGGTTTTGCAAATGCCCCAAAAACGAACAGCCCCATATATGTAGAGAAGCTATGCATTTCGCTTCTGACCTAATTTTGGCATAGCTTTACTCCGCTCACAATCCATCCAGCCAGGCAGGCCGTGCGCACACTGACGAGCCCGTGATTTCAATTTGCATTTCGCTTTCGCGGCGAGAATCGCAAGTGGAGCTTCTGGATATGGGTTGGCCAAATACTCCTCCGCGCAGAGAGAGGAGCAACGGCGACCGTCCGCTCCCGCGGGCCCCCGCCCACGCGGACGCTGTCGGGGCGCCCGGACGTGCGCGCTGACGCGGCGGACACTCCCCTCGGTTGCCTCGCCTCCCTCCCCCAAGCTACCGCGGCATCGGCTCGCCGCATCTGGTAGTAGCTGGCGTACGGTCTCCGCTCGCCGAGTCTCAGCGCGACACGCACCTACGTGCGCCGCAAACCTATCCAACTTGCAGCGCCTCGCAGCAGCCGGAATCTGCACCATTTCCCTGGTTTCTGTGTGCGTCGTTCTTTTCCGAGAGAGATTGACTTGTTCACCCTACGAGTAATGGTTTGCATCGCCAGAATTATTTCACTTAGCTTGGACAAACGATGCCGTTACGGACAATCTTTCAAATAAAACTCAATCGATTGCCTGTTTGATCGATATAGCCGGCACGATGGTCATCACATGACGACGAATAGCATCGGGTTCTACTGTGTACTAGCATATATCCGGCTACTCCAGAGCAGACACTATTATTGGCTTGCTAAGGATAAAGGTGGATGTCACTCTTTGAGGTCTTGAGATGGAAACAGACACAAGAATCCACTGCACCTGCCCCTTCATATCCAAACCGTACGTAGAATGTGAATTGCCTAGTATCTTCAGCCATAAGGAAAAGATACGAAACGTGTCGCGTCAGAGCTCTGCCAAGCCCACTTAAAAGTATCTATCAACATTATTAGAGTTTAAAGTCGGTTCGAGACCACTGATTTTTCTTTTTTTTAAAAAAAAAACATAGAGCGTTTCTAAAGCTAACTCGTAGGCAATTAAAGATTTCTAAGCTTTGTACCGATCGACTTCAATATATTATATTTATACTATAAATATTTCTGTATCACATCTAATAATGTTGAGATTATTAGAGATTTCTAAGCTTTGTACTGATCTATGGATTTATAGGGGTTAGAGTTTAAGCCTTTACCTTGAGCCAACAGTGTTAGAGATCTGCCACGAGGAAGGCTGCACCAAAAAGGATAACTAACGAATGTGTGGAGATGATGATGCGTCATTGATTTAGCGGTGTCAGACCCAGAACAGAGGACCTGGATAGTTACAGTAGCTAAACAACATCAAAAGTAACCAAACAATAGTGAAAACAGTAGTGAACAATGTTGTTGTGTCATTGGAATCGCTAAGCGATGATAGTCCACGTATGGACTGTCGGGACTACCCGCTGGATCTGCCATTGGGTGCAGCATCATCACATTCCTTTCCCGCCATCGGCTCCCTAACATCGAACTCAATCTTATTGTGTCAAAAAAAAATGATTATATACGACTGTCAGATAACCCTAGCGCCAGGAGACAGGGAAGAAGAGAGGGAGTTTAACCCTTACATATAAGTTTGGGCATGCATACCTTGGGGTGTATTGGATACACCCGAGAATTTCAATTTTCAAAAGTCTAACTAGGAAATCCATTTTTCATAACTTGGCGAGACCTAGGATCCACATCAGGCAACCGAACGAGAGCAACCCTACCAATGTTGCAACACACAAGCCCTAACCTAGTGGGATGGCCACATAACCAAACAGACACTATAAACTTCACCAATAAGCCAACTAACCGATAACTAAAGATGCCACAGAAACCAAACACAGTGTCTGCCTCCCAGCCATACGAGACGAGATTATGAGAATCCACGAGAAGATATCTCTCTTGCCGCATCTTGATGACAACGTGAGCTGGGTTCTCAAGCAAAACAAAAGGCGAGCCCTTTGGACGAGCAGGCTGAGGAATCTCGTCCTTTCGAGCCACCACCACCTGAAAGGAGGAAGACAGATGATAGCACAAGGAATGGCCCCAGAAAAGCAGAATATGGACTGCTCACTACTCTGTCCAAAAGAAGCGCATTATTAGTGTTGAATTGGATTCCCTGATTGGTTAAGTGCCCTTTACTTCTCGCCAATTGCATGACAAGCATTTGATGCCTTTTTAGTGATTGTTACCTGGCTAGCTCGCCTCCATTTTTTTTTGCCCAAATGTGTGGAGGCTTTTGATCTCACGCACTAACCTGGAAAAAACTCAAATTTCTCCAAGGAATCACCTTTTGCTTTAACTTGAAAGTTGAGATGTGTTAAATAATATACTTTCATAAAATACATATAAGTGGCACAGTGCACTTCTCTATGGTCAGCAGCAATATTCATGAGAACCCATGCATGAGACCCATCTATCATTCTCCTTAACCTACCGATCAATTCGACTTTAGAGCAACCACAATGTGGTGCTAAAGTGGTCAATAGAGAGTAAAATAATCGCTATTGACTGCCTGATACATTGTGCAACTAGTCTATAAGCAGACAATAACAAAAGCTATCTATATGCTTATGGACTACCTATAGTGAATAAAAAATATTATATCACTCACATCTCTCTCTTACACTATAGACTGGTTTTTAGTTCATACATTGTGAACCAGTCTATAACTATAGACTACCTGCTATAGGACTTATATGGACTGCTTTTGCATGCAACATTGCTGTTGCCCTTACAAGACTGATATGCATGATACGTCATCAAGGTTGTGGCAGTATCATCCAAACACCCTCTGGAAATTTCTCACCTGGACTCATTCAGAAAGGCTTCAGCTCCAGAAGTCAAGAACTCATGGAGGCTGCAAAGGAGAAGTCGCATTCTTGGCCGTACCTAAACCAAGACTAACCATAAAACGGCGCCTCGCTCCTCGATAAGGCAAACCGAAGGAATATACTAGAACAGCATGCCAGCATGCCCTTCCTAATCTTCTTCTACGACGTGTTCAACGAACAGCTTGGTTCTGGCCACACGTATCCAGGTGTCCAAGGGCCATGAATCAACACATTTCTCAAACCATTCTTTTAGAGGGGTTTGGTCTGGGGCCGCGTGATTTGCTCAGATGCAGAAAACCTCTGTCTGACCTGGAGCATCTAGTTTCAGCATGAGGTTCCTTGTTAGTAGTTGACATTATAATTAATTATCACAAGCATTCAGAATCTTCAGAACATATCCGCAAGATTCGACAGCTAATCGTGGAGGATTAGCAAAGACCTGATAATATATAAAAAGTCCAGTGCTTTGACGCAGTTCGTATAAATGTTGTCCTTGATCTCTTTAGAGCTCATATACAAATATAGGAACAAGAGCGTAGTAGCTAAAACCTCATGGCTATGAAAAGAACACGTAGGATGTCGGTACAACGATATGCATACTTCCTTTTTTTCGTGTTCCCCAATGAATACTAGCTTGTGAATATTTTCACACCATTTCCCCCACCATGCGTTTTCTTAAATTACATATCAACTGAGCGAAAGTTTGACCTATTAGATATTTGATCACATGGAGAACAGAAACCAAGGA
This sequence comes from Eragrostis tef, assembly GCA_000970635.1. Lineage (NCBI taxonomy): Eukaryota > Viridiplantae > Streptophyta > Magnoliopsida > Poales > Poaceae > Eragrostis > Eragrostis tef. Next base: position 60,905 of record LAPY01000111.1, on the reverse strand, counting down.
GGCAAGTACAGAGCCTGTACTGCACTTCGATGAGGACCGATAAAAGTGGAAGAAAAGGCTTGCTTAACCACTTGCCCATTTCCAGCTCTTTACCCCTTTAAATTATATATGCAGAAAGTCTTTGACTTTTGCAGGAGTGGAACAAGAGCTGAAACGCAGTCAAGTCTCCACGGCACACACCAACACATCGAGCTGCGCTTTATCCTTATCTTTCTGCCTAAAGATGCTGGCTTTGACCTCTACTCCTTCCTGTCTGGTCCCGGATATTTTCCTTCTCTCTTGGTTTTTTTTTCCCAGTATTTGGCGCAAAGTCACCTGGTAAAATTCACTTAGCCACTGCACACAGCCACGAGTTTATCTGGTTTGGGACTGATGAATATACAGAGGCTGTTGCACAGTGTTTCAGTTTTTAGAGGCTTATAAAAGCTGAGTAGCATGGCTGAACAGGTTTGGTGACAGACAGGTAGTATTCACTTCGATGGATCCCCCTGTCTTCATTCTGAACGGGAACGAAGTATGAATGGAGCAGAGACTTTGAGAATCTGAAGAATTTGAGGATGTCGTGGACTGGATTTTACCGGCGAGAGGAAAGCAAACGACGGGGTGCGAATCCGAGGTCATCTGGGCGACAGAGACGGGTGCACAGGCCACACGGCACTGGGCAACAGTCTTCCACGATCTCTCACCAGATCTTCTTTTCCGCTGCAAATATGATCCACGCAGCTCGGTTGGTTGGAATCTGGCCCAATCTTTAGCATATCGACGCGCTAGAATCCGTGCGACTGAACAAGGCCGTGACCGTAGAGGTGTTTGGATCGGGGTGACTAGCACAAGTCAGACTAGTTTTAGTCAGTTTTTGAAGCTAAAGTTTTAAAAAAGTGTGACTAAAAGGTGACTAAAACTAGTTTAGTCTCTAGTCTCTCTTAAAGTAGCTAAAAAGAAATTTAATCACTCTCTTTCCTCATTTACTCCATCCTCATCCTTCTTTTAGTCCTATGTTTCAAATATAGAGGTGACTAAAAACTACTAATCTAGCTAATTTTAGTCATATAACTAAAGTGGATCCAAACATGCTCTATAGCCTTGCAGCCTCTATTCGTCGCATTTCTATCAGCCTCACTTGAGAAACAAACCTCGGTTGCTAGATCCACTACTCTGCCGAGTTACTCTACCGTTTAATATTAATACCATGGAATAAGGGCCTGTTCGTTTTCTTAGTCTAATTTTAGCCATTTAGAATATTGCCATTTAGTAGTACTAATTAAAAAACTAATTACAAAACCCTGTGCTAATTTACGAGACAAATCTAACGAGGGTAATTATGCCGTAATTAAGCCATAATTAAAAGATGGTTACTGTAGCATCACTATAGCGAAACATAACTTAGTTAGGCTCGTTAGATTCGTCTCGAAAATTAGCCTCTATTTGTAAAAAGGTTTTGTAATTAGACTATTTAATACTTCTAAATAGTAATATTCTTTCCTGGCTAAAATTTTAGCCATTTTAGCCAGGGAAAACGAACACTCCCTAAATACTAGTTATGGAGAATTTAAGTTCTATCATGGAAATGCTTAGCTAAAGTTTGTGCTAAACGATTGCACAAAGGCAGGCAAATGGACGTATCCCAGCAACGACCACCTGACTGCGACAATGACGAAGACGACGACGCACAACCAAACAGCTGAGAGAGAATAGACTCCGGCGGTCCTGCCTTATCAGATTCATATTCTGTTTCTGCAATGTGAACCCTTGTTACCGGAAATTCCAGAATCTGTTAACTATCATATGAAGAAACCAAACCACAACTCTCAGAAGGCCAAAATGATGCAAATAATTAGCAGCTGACGCAACTTTCATGCAATCTGCTATGCCGCTCACAGTACAAAGCAGATGCAGTTTAGGTGAGACATACAATCGTGTCCCTTAAACAAGTGGAGGAGCAACCGATAGTAAAGACAGTAGGAAGATACAGAGAAGGCGGCTGCACTACTGATACAAACTCATCCATATCAGGAGCCAAAAGATGAAAGATTCACTAAAAAGTGAAAGGCCCCAATTCAGAAGTCACAACCCCAGCAATCTTTGAGACAAATGCTAGTGACTTCACGTCGCCTTTACGGCGCCATAAGCACTAAGGTCGTCTGAGGAGACCGTGCAATCTGATCCCGAGCCCTTAGCATAAAAATGGAGGGAAAATATACAGAAAGAGTGCACTAAAAGCCATGTCCTGGAATTTTTGAAGAGCGAAACGGTTAACCAACAGTTCGCAACTTCATTAGCACTGAGGAACCTACTATTGATAACAAGTGAAAAGTGCGAACAACAGCTCCCACAAGTTAAAATTCCATATTTCTCACACAGATCCTAACTGTTTCATGATTACACATTCTGCAAAACAAAGTCACCCATCCCTTTGGGTTTAACAGATCTGGATGGCAGGTTGCTAATTTGTCTTGGTAAAATGGGGGGCAAGAAGCTTTGAAACCGTGAAGCCGGTGAATGATTCAACTTGGAATAGATCCTTCAGCTTCTCGTCGCAGATTACTTTCCTCCGGTCAGAAGGATCCTTCCACCACAGAAATAAGATAAGGAAATCAGTCAAGAACAGATTTGGTATATTAAAAGGAACAAGTACAAGACAGAAAATATTAGTGATAACATTAGTGTTGTGTTCTTCCTTACTATTCTAGATGATCAACTGTAATGATTGCTGGCCCTAAGAATTTAAGGGCGTGTGGAAATATGAACAAAAACTGAGCTAAAAAGACAAAAAAAAAGAGAGGAAAATTCCAGATCCATATGTCCAACCAAATCAATGCCATGATCTTATATAGGTGGTATCACTCTAGAAATGTTTGTTCTTTTTTTTTGTAACTGATAAGCAAAAATGCAGCTCAGCAGCGCTGCAAGCTTGAATTCAGGAAACAACATTGCAACTGGGTACAACTAGCAAGGAGCCAAGGATGGACTTGTTAAGGCAAGAATGGAAATGTCAAGATTGTCCAAGGTGCAAAACAAAGAAAAACTGGATGACAACATATGCTAAAGAGAAGAGAAATATGAAGAAGTGCATATCCTACCCGCCTAAATACAGCTGAGAGAGACATGGATGCATATATTATCTTGCCAACACAGACTACTGACAATGCTAATTTGCAGAGTTACCCTGATATAATTTACCAGCACAGCCCGATGCAATTTACTTTACTAATATTCAACCTTTGTGAAGCCACTACCTAATTTCCCATGATTGAAAGAGGTGAAAGCAATACATATGACATCACAAAAGCATACATTCTTGAGGCAAGTTAATCTTCGCAACAAGTTCAAAATAGTAAGACTACACAGCTGCTTGCTATGACATGGCTATTCGGTGGCTATATTGAAAGACAAGCTCTCAGCATATCTTTGATCTTAGTATTGGACCAAACATATATCAGTTATAATAGAGTTATTATACTGTTTCTTCGAATATATAACAAGTGTTATCAGGCGTGAGGCTGCAGAATTGCATCCATAAATGGTCAATGATCTACTCCTGGTGCATGTGAAACATTTTTTTGTTAGGCCATGTAATGTGAAAGTTGGAACTGACGCCATCAGTACTGTAATCAGGGTTTAAAAATCCTGGTTTTCAACAAGTTCCTGGACCTCGGCTGTTAAATTCATTAAACAAAGAAGACAAAAGCAGCAGGAGCAGGCAGCACCACTAGAACCAGCAGCCCTACCCATCTGGGAGCAGCATGAACCAGCACCTAGATCGGGCTTGATCCCTTCTGGTTGCCTTCCAGTTAAGTTATAAGAGTTCTAGAGAAAATTGATCAGTTAAAGATATGTGGTTAAAGATTGATCAGTTAAACATAGGGTTGGTTAAGTTGGTCAGTTAAAGATTTGGTTACCTGACTGAGTTATCGGTTAGCTCAGAGATTAATATGACGATTTAGGAGAGTTCGCCACATTGGCCTGGCAACATATATCCCAACCACAAACTGTCAGCTGATTGCAGATCCAATACCGGCTCTGTTCTCATATTTTGGTTCCGGATTTTAAAAAGTTTCAAATTCTAACATAAAACACAAAGTTGATTCAACACAAATAAAAGTATAAAAAAAAGCCAACCCTCACCCCAAAATCCATGGCCCTTCTCTCTCACACATGCGGGGGGAAAACTCAGCTCCAATAGGGATTTCCAGTTACTGGCAGTAACCAGCTGGTTACGGCATCAATTTGTAACTCTGACTGCGATAGACAGTTGTGCACAGGCATAGAGCATGCTTTTAGGAAGGCAACAGAAATCAACGAGGCCTGGAAGTAAAACGTATCTCAAATGATAGCTACATTGGAACATCTGTAGAGATGACTTCTATTAATAGGCGCTCGGGGCTGAGATCGCTACCTGGCCCAGGCAGCCAACGCCAGGGTCTCATCCAAACAGCCCACAAATGCTTATATGGTACTATGGAATATTGTTATTGCATAGCAATAACATTCATACAAAACAAAATTTTTTGAGTTCATATGATCCAGTTTTGATAGAGATAGGTCCAAAGGTTCTACTTTAGATGACCCCGTATAGCTATTATTCCAAACAAAAACCCAAATTTAACTACATAATGCATGAGTACAGTATAAAAGTACAGGATCAGATGGCATGCGCAATCAAGCATGGAAATGAACCTTAAGGTTCACAAAAAGAATCCCATGCTTGGATAACTAAACCGTCATATCAATCAGTATCGAGACTAAGCATTTCACATTGATATTATTCAAGGAAAGAAAATTTACCTGCAAATCATTCTCTTTTATGTAGTCCCACATCCTCTTCACAACATCTGCTCGTGATAGCATACTCTCACCAGTGCCGATAAATTTTACTAAATCGTCAGAAAGTTGAAGGGGCATTCGAAAACCAGATCCAGAGCCCGATGAGCCACCCTTCTGCTTCTTTCCTGCAAAAGACATTTCATCAATAGATAAATGAGAACAGAAACACATGACTGTAGGAAGATGAGTAAATATTTCCTAACCTTCGTTCCTGTCTCTCTTTTGCGGCTTCTCTTTGGGTGTTGATCTGTCAGAAATGACAGGACCTGGCAAATCATAGCAAAATAATTACTCTGAATCTAGAGTTGAGAAGATAATAAACTAGAGGTAGGTTAGCTAACCAATCTACAACATAATCTAATTATGAGTAGAAGCTGGAACTCATCATTGTCATCTTGTGCAAACGTGCTAAATGGCACAAAGGGCCTGAATAATGAAATAGGCAAAGCTGGTAGATAAAGCAGGCAGCATTTGAGTTCACCAGAAAAGTTTTTCCAATGAACATCCGTGAATTAAGTACAAACATTCATACTAGCCAATAAAAAAAAATCAACAATCAGGGAGCACAAGCATATGAATTGTAACTTGTAATTATCAACAGATAAAAGTTCTTGAAGGTCGCAAATTTCTACGTGAATTCATAACATATTCATAAACAATGTAAAGTTGAGCGACAGAGTGGGTGTAGAGAGAAACCGTCAGAATTCAATGGCCATATATGCTTTGTCAAAGCTTTATTCATTTGGAACATATCAATGGAATTGACATTGAAGATCTTCTTCAATCTCTCATCACATAGAATCTTCCTCTTATTGCTTGGGTCTTGCAGATTATTTTCTCGAATATATGCCCAAAGCTTCTTGACAACCTGAAAGAAAAAATGGCAATAAATAACTCAATGATAACCCTTTTCATGATCATTCAACGAATTATATAGAAATATAGAACTTGAGGAGATGGATAACTCAATGATAACCCTTTTCATGATCACCCAACAAATTATATAGATGATAGAACTTGAGGAGATGGTGTTACCTCTGTCCTTGCTAACTCAGAGGTGCCAACAAAGTCCTGAAGTACAGGGGAAAGACTGCACAATTTTGTAAAGCCACCACCCCTTTTCTTGCCATTGTTATTAGATTTATCCGATCTATCAATATTGAGAAAAAAGGCCTATTAAGCAAGGTGTGACTGTTCTGAAAGAACCAGCAATACTGACAACAAGAACTGTGCACATGTGACAGAGCAGGTAAAACCTTTTAAAAAAATTAAAAATGCTCAAGAGAGAGCATAAATATGCATGCAGTGATGATAAGTAACTTATTTTTAATCTCATGCATCATATAGACTGCAATTTTCATAGTTACAATAAGCACAAAAGAAAACATCAGATGCATGAGACCTACAGTCAGGGAGCAGTACCACTAACTGATAGCAGCTACCAGCACCCCCCATATCAACTCCCTTTTATCTCAAGTTATCAGGAATATATAACAGAAGAAATTAAAAAAAAAGATGATGATCAGATCAAAATAAACCGGTACAGATGGGAATCATGGCAAGTATATCCAATTATGAACTTAAAAGATATTTACAAGATATTTCATCATAATTGGAATAGCCACTGGCCACAATAATTGAAATCTGTGGAAATAACAAACCATACTTCAAGGTTTCAATTCGACATGGCGAAACCATGTTCTCAAAAGTGAATATACTCCAAAACCATCTTTCAAGATACAAGCAACAGCACAATCAAATTAGCTAATATTTCATACTCCATGTCATTGATTCTGATATTTTGGGAAACAATTAGATCAAAAGGGAAAGTTGTAATGTGTTTATGGGCAAGGCCCTGAACCACTAATTAAGACTCCAATTCGACAGAGACTTCGTCGAGACAGAACTTTACGAGTAATAAACAATGATACATCCCGTGCTCAACAATCTCAATCTGAACTTACCTAAGTCTGGGCGGCCTGCAGAAGAATTACAAAAGGCACACAAAATCTTCCAACAGCCCACCAACGGGGCAAATCACAAAACCACCGCTACCAAAAGGCCATTTCCTAGACCAAGCAGTGCAATCCAGAATCCTCCGGAAGGAGGAATGCCGAGCTGAGCCAGGAATCCGGGCATCACTATCCGCATCAAAATACACACTCCAAACGCCCAGACACGACACATTTCCCCACGATTTGGCAAAACGACACATCCTAGAACTCTAAACGAAGCAGCAAACTCAAAGGGAAAGAAGTAGAGCAAAAGCCCTCACCGCTGCTTCTTCCGGGCGCCGCCGCTATCCCCATCCTCGTCTTCTTCGTCCTCTTCCTCTTCCTCCTCGCCCTCACCCTCCTCTTCCCCCTCGCCCTCCTCAGTCTCCTCCTCCTGCTCCGGCTCCTCCTCCTTTGGCACAGCTGCCTCCTCGGCTTCCTCCTCCTTGGGCTCCTCCGGCCCGGCTTTGGCGGCGACCTCGGTGAGGAAGAGGTCGACCTGCTCCCGGATGAAGGCCTTCTTGTCGGACAGGTCGGTGCCGAAGTCCTCCTCGAGGCGGCGGCGCAGGGCGGCGGTGGTCGTGGTGTTGAGGTCCGACGACCGCAGCACCTCCCGCAGCCGCTCCACCAGCTCCGAGTCCGACACCATCGCCGCCCGGTCGGTTTGGGGTCTGCGGCTGGCTGGCGCACGGGTACCGGGCTTCGACGGATTTTGGTTTGCGTGGGCT
>LAPY01000111.1:17530-42172 GCA_000970635.1 Eragrostis tef | reverse complement strand
TTACCTCTCCCTCCTGCCTCTGTAAGCTCAAAGCAGACAAATGGTAGCCACCAAATAGTTCCAAAAGTTGAGATGCCGTCAGTGGCCGGTCAATGGCAAAAAGGAAAACTCCTTGGTAGTGGCACATTTGGATGCGTATATGAGGCCACCAATAGGTACGAAAATGTGTTTTATAGATCATTTTGATGATTACCCCATTTTAGATTCTGAGCATTAATCCCTTTCATCTGCAAATAGGCATACTGGAGCTCTTTGTGCCATGAAAGAGGTCAATATAATTCCAGATGATGCTAAATCAGCTGAGTCGCTGAAACAATTGGAACAGGTTTGGTCTTTCTTAATTTTTTGTTTCTGTTCATTATGCAGTAGTGGGGATTGTTACATTTCTATATAACATATCTGCTGGTGCTTATATTTGATGTGCATTCATTTTGTACTGCCTGCGGACCTACGATAACATATGCTTCTCTGGTATAAACCAATTTTGATCAATTACAGCATTATTTTTTATCAGATTAGATAATGTTAAGTGTAATTGAATGCTATCTTCTTATGTGTAATGATTATACAAGCCTTGCTCTTGCTGACAGGTTCTCACATTTTTTTTTTCAGGAGATAAAATTTCTTAGTCAGTTTAAGCATGAAAACATAGTGCAGTACTACGGCAGTGAAACTGTAAGTTCTGCTTTGTCACTTATGGACGTTTACGCTTTATGTTTTGATTACCAGTGATATACTGCAATCTAATGGTTTTGTGGATTCCGTGCAGATTGAAGATAGATTCTACATATACCTGGAGTATGTCCATCCTGGTTCGATTCATAAGTATGTTCATCAACATTGTGGATCATTGACTGAATCGGTCATCCGAAACTTCACACGCCATATTCTCAAGGGTCTTGCTTTCTTACATAGCCAAAAGATTATGCATAGGTACCGTTCTATTTCCTTGTTTTTTTCCCCCTAATAGCTTAACTTTCCCTATTCTTGAATTTTTGGACCTAGCAACTTCTTGGATCTTTAGATTTCTTTTTAGGTGTTCATTTCCATGTAGCTTCTTTGCTCTATTTGTTTCGGTTTTTGTTACCTTATTGTATTTTATTATGCAATAGCTTTACCAGTTTATCTAGACCTTTCTAGAGGCTTTTCAGCGCCCAGTCTCTTTCAGACCTTGCTTATGCGTGATTCTGAAAATGTGCATCTGTATATAATTTTTTTAATCCTGCAGAGACATCAAAGGGGCCAATTTGTTGGTTGACATCAATGGTGTAGTCAAATTGGCTGATTTTGGAATGGCTAAGCATGTGAGTTCCAGTCGGCATATAGTTTTCTACTACCACTACCACTTACAATTATCCAACAGTTAGTAACCATTTTTATTTTTGAAACTTGCTAATAAGCTTGTCACTACAGCATTCACTAATAATATGTTCATCTATTTCGTGGCCACTTTGAGAAGAATTAAACACTAGTCCAAGCTATCACTAATGGACTTCGGGAGAAATTGAGAACTGAGTGATGTATGTCCCAGAAACCATTTAGCATGAAGATTTGATAATCAGTGTACGTACTTAGGATTTGCATCTTGAATCGAAGTGGAGACTGTCGGAACAGAGTCACTATAGGAATATAGGATATAAGATCCAACCTGAATTTCTAAAAATGCATTTCCGGTAACCAACCATGTATTTCAACAGCGATGTGTTCCTTTTTCTGGATGGTGCTTATATGCCTATAATCGAAATATTAGTTCAAATAAATGTATATAGCCGTATTCATAAATAATAGTTTTTTTTTGCTGTGGATTCATAAATAATAGTTAATATGAATAGTTTACTACATACTGCACACAGTTAACCTCTTCTCCCTAAGTTTGCCTGCTTTTTTTTGTTTCCTTCATTGAGAAATGTTTGATGTTCTGTTAATAGGAATGTCAATGTGTTGTAGGTTATACTCTACTTTTGTAGTTGATCTTCTTTACACCTGAGCCTTTTTCATCATTTCAGTTGAGTACTGCAGCTCCTAATCTTTCATTGAAGGGAACACCGTACTGGATGGCTCCTGAGGTACGACCTGGTTATTTGTCATATTAGTTTCATCATCTTGTTTTTCTCTCCCTATCCTGATGAGGTTGATTTTGCTCATGTATTGCAAATGCTTAATCCTTTTGGTATGTTCAGATCAGATAACCAACTGTAGTACAAAATGCATTTGTTATCCTACTGCATTCCAGTATTTCTCTTGGCTCTTTGCACCCATGGTAAATTGCTTTGTGTCATCCTTTTTACCCCGGGCATTAAGTTAACTACATTAGTACCAGAGGAGGGAAACTAAAATTGTTCAAAGCTTAGCTTGATGATACAGTGGAAGGCAGTTTTTGGCCAGGCTCCAGCTCCAGATTTACAGCTTGGAGTAGGATAACCTTCATCCTTTGGATTCTTTAGAGACAGTTAGAGCTGGAGCCACTTTTATATTCAAAAGAAGTCACATCACACCCTCCTTTGGTCTTTGATGATTCTTAAGCGTCACATGATTTTATTTGTTCAGCTTTTAAATATGGGAAATATTTTGGTCACCATGGGATTGGTCTAAATATTTCCCTTGCTGTTTTTGCTTGATCATCTCATCTTCTGGTGAGTATCTGGTTACCAAAATTTGAGTTTCATGTGTAAGAAGTAAGAACCTTAGTGGGTCTGTTTCCATATAGATGGTCTATTAAGGGGCTGGTTGGAGGGAGTGATATGGTAGAGGTTGTAGTGTGGTAGGTGATGGGTTGGGGCGACGAGTTTAGGTGTGGTGGACGATGGGCTGGGCAATGAAGAGCGTTGTGAATGACCGGTCATGGTCACTGCCTCTGGACAGCAGGGAAGGAGCGGTGTCATGGGGCGGGGGAGAGACGGAGGGAGGAATCTCCCATAAATCTGCAGTGGCGCGATGACTTACACATTCTATATTGCAGGTTGTTCGGGCAACACTTGATAAAAGTGTAGGTTATGATCTTGCTGTTGATATTTGGAGCCTGGGTTGCACAATCATTGAGATGTTTACGGGAAAGCCTCCTTGGAGTGGTCTTGAAGGAGTAAGTGATTATGGAAGCTTCCTACTCATCAGCAAATTAACATCATAACAATGAGATCAGCTCACGTTTTCCTTCTTTGGTTCATTGAATGTTATAAACTGTCTGATGTATCATCTTTGTTACCCTGTTCAAAATTGATAATATGAAACAAAATAATGCATGTCAATATGTTGTATACATAATCTTTTGCCTAATATAGCCGCATGAGATGATAGTTAAATGGTTTGTCAACAGCGGCCCAAAAATTGATTTAATGTCTTTGGTTTCTTAATCTTTAGCTCTGTATTTTGTGGTGCAACAGCCTGCTGCAATGTTTAAGGTATTACGCACAGACCCACCTATTCCAGATAATCTGTCACCTGAAGGGAAGGATTTTCTGAGGTGCTGCTTTAAGAGAAATCCTGCAGAGAGACCAACAGCAAGCAAGTTACTTGAGCACCCATTCATCCTAAGTTCAAATCATCACAATCAGCATTCATTTGCAGGAAATAAGTCCCCAGTAAGCCTTTCCCCCATTTTCTCACATGCATATGTGCGCCGTGTCCAGTGTTTCAAGTCTTATACATGTGTATAATTTAGCTGGTTGATAACAGGATACTGGGAATAATGGTGTGAGAGATAAAGTTCCCTGGAAGAATGATTCATGCACGAGAGGGAAACATGCAAATGGGTTAGTACTATTGTTGTATTTTGCTGTAATGCCTTTTTATGTTGATTCTATTGACGAAATGTTTGGACTATTTGAGACTGTATATTCTTGACCCTTGTCATTCTTTGTTCTGCCAGTGAAACAAGCAATGCCCGGACTCCTGGGTCATTGGCTTATCGTGTGACCCCACTGCCCAACTTGGGAACCAATAGCCTGTCACCTCCACCTTTGAGTTCTGCCTCCAGCTCTGGCTCTACAGGCCATACACCGAAGAGTATGCATTATTCGATCGCATATCCTCAGCCTAGTCCATTGCCGAGGCCCAATGGGAAGGAAGCAATAAATCTGTTCTCCCATTGAATGACACATCTGGGCCAATAGTCGCATAAGAATGCACGGTCCTGAGGCATTTTGTCAGGCAGTTGTATGCTTTGCCCGTCCCTAACCTCTGACCATTGTACTGCCGGTTGCCATAGTTGACAGCTTCCCGGGCTTGTAAATCATCTCCCATATGAAGGACACTACCACGATATGATCACTGTGGATTGTGGCTAAATGAGGGAGCCTTGTGACATAAGTCTGTAATGTTTAGTTTCTGGGGCAATGATTGCAGTTCCCATGTAGCATATTTATTAGGCTTAGCTGTAGGTGAAACTTATGGTCCTGATTGTGCCGACAACAGGACATTAGAGTTGTAGGTGGAGCACGTGTTGTTGATGTTGTGTAATGATCACACTTGATGTAACCACTGTTGATTTTTTGGGGCCAAGTAATAATACATGGCAATTGGCAAAGGAAGAGATTAGGAGTGGATGCTGTATCATCTGAAATTCTGGCATCCCAGTAAATTGATCTTATGGCGCTCTCACAGGGTCCAGTTATGTGGTTTTCAAATCCTATATGAGAATACCGTTTCGGCGGGTGTAATCTCCATCCGGAGTGACTGGCAAATCTTCTTTCCCTTCTTTAAAATCGCCTTATTAGCTATCACTGCAACACTTTTGTTTCCTTTGGTTTGTTTCTTTGAAAGTAGAGTTAATTTCACAAAACCACAACTATTTGGTCCCATGTTGTAAGGAACCACAACTTTTGTAACAAGTTTTACAAACCACAACTTTTAGTTTGGGCCCACATGTCAGCCACACAAGAGTGCATAGGGCCAATAGAGGATGACAAGTGGGCTCAGGATCAAAACTTGTGGTTTTGTGCAACAAGTGACACAAATAGTTGTGTGATTTTGTAAAATTAGTTTCAAAAGTTATAGTTCTTTGCAACATGGCACTAAATAGTTGTGGTTTTGTGAAATTAACTCTTGAAAGTAATAGGCTAATAAGAACTCAGGAGCCTTTTCTGAAGAGATGAGGTGAGTAGTGGCCGAGGAGTGGCAATGCAACATCAATATTGAGGTCTGTACTCTGTACTCTAGCCTGGAAACCAAAAGAGATTATTCTGTCCAATCATAACTGATCATGAGCAACAACCTTATCATGCTTGGAAGTGCTAGTAATGTTTGTTAAGTTATACAACAATAGAGCAACTAACCAAAACGCTACTTATGCTTCGCAGAATGTGAGATCTTACAGCAGGTGCATCAGGTATTATTCGTCTCTATTATTCAACTTCAACACCGATCGGGTGAGAAAAGTTCCGTCAAAGTTTACAAAAATGGGCATACGTTTAGCATGTCTTCCTCTGTTCTCCTGTAACTCTTTAGTGAAGGATGAAGGGCGAAAAAGTGACCAATTACCTTGGTGACGTTTGGCAGCAGAATCTTGAGCCTCTCATTGATCCGTTCCCTTCTCTGCATTGTAGAGAACAAAAACTCGGAATCAATACTCGATATCTGCACGGATGCACATTGAGCTCACCCTTGCGTAGAGGCTCTGGGGATCGGTTGCCGAACCTTTGCTGGCCCGAGGCTTCACATTGCCTCCGCCGACGTGCGCCTCTAGCAATTGGACTCGTTGCCGGAGCTGCCGCTGCTGCTGCTCTGCGTCGTCTCCTGAACACACTTCTGCCCTCCCAAGATCACCACCGTCTCGGCCGGCCGGGCCCTTTCGCTTCGGCCGCGACACCGCGGCGCCGTCACGAGAAAGAAACGTAGACCAGGCGACAAAAAGAGATGAACAACGATTTGAGAGTTTTGAGACGTGTTCCAGCAAAACAGAAAGGACGGAGGTCGCAAGCTCTTCGAACGGGCACTCATCGTTTCACGCTCTCAACTGGCTAGCGACCAAATCGAAACGTCACATTTTTGACGAGGACCATTCACGGCACGCGCGCGCTCGCTCGCACCATGACACGTCGTGTTCCTCTTTCGTGCACTGGCAGACAGCGCGAGATATTTCTCTGCTCGGAAAACCAGCAAAATCCCGGTGCCAAATCAGGCGACTGGTGGGCACAGAGACGGCGACTGGTCGCCCGCGCGCGGCCGTCGTCCATCATCAGGCCCATCACGGTAGGCTCCATCCGGTGCGCGACCCACATGCCAGCCCGACGATCCAGGGGAGCCGCATGTGACAATGACAGCGCCGACCGGCCGGCGCCGATAATAACACGCTGAACGCCAGGGCTACCTGGTGCAGCTTCACTGCTTTGCAGTACATTCTTCGTTCTTCGTCGCGAGCAGCCTTGCAGTGAGCTTGCTGCCGGGTTGCCGGCCGTTGGCCACAGGAGCTTGTCCTGTTCGCGCCGGATCCCATCTATTCCATTTTTCACGGGCACAGGAGATCCACATGACTTGACAGGAGCGCTTTGGTTTTTTTTTTTTTGACCTGAGGAGCGCTTTGGTTATGGATGCACAAATGGGTGCAAACGAGTCTAGTCGCCAAACAGTATTACGAGCGGTGAGCAAAGTGTTTACCAGATGCCGGATAAAGATGCCGATGACGCCGTGTCTGTTCACTCACGGTTTTTCCAAACCCGGTGGCGAAACCGGTGAACTCTAAATACAGTAGCTACGCGATACTGTTCATGCGTAGGTGTTTGGGCGGCGGACGGTTTCGTCGCCGGTTTTCGTCAAACCGGCATGAACAGCCAGCCCCACTGTCGCGTAGGCAGGAGGGGATTGGGAAAGTGCGTGCACCGCTTGCTTCTCACGTACGACGTACCCCATCCCAAAACGGCAATCCTCGCCGCTGCCCGCCAAGCTCCGTAAAGGGCACTTTACTTTTTTTTTATATAAAAAAAAATAAGAACAGTAGCCGAAGCCATCATCCCCCGTCTCACTCTCCGCCCCGCGGCGGCGGATGGTCCTGGCCTCTCGATGCCGCCCCCCGCCCCACGATAATCGCGTCCGCGGCGGACCAGTGCGTGGAAGGTCTCATCTCATCGCCTTCGGTAGTAGAGAATCTCAAGGTAATCACGTTTTCTTTGTTTTGGTGAATGGATCTGAATAAATATAAGTTCGGTGCTGTTGCGACAGTTATTTTCAGACGATTGTAAGCTGATTTGGGATTTTTTTCAGAAAGTTCATCGCCCATATGCTTCCCTGTTTCATCATATCACCAGAGCTCTCTGTTCACGACCAGGTTCGTGTAAAACGAATCAATGATGTCGCAGTTATCTACTCTGTCAAGCATACTATTTTAAAGGTATTATGTGCAGAACAAAACCAAATTTAACTTACTCTTTGTATCGAAATTTGCATACTAACTCGTCAAATTAGCTTGGATTTAACAGCAAGCCGAGTAAACCATATCATAACTTTCCCATAATCCAGATTGCATTAATACGATATCCAGGATGATTACCAAATATAGTTTTGGCAGGTATCTTGTGGTTAAACCAAATCTTGTTTGAAGGCTAGGCTACTACTGTATACAAATGAATGGTAAAGCTAAAGCCACGGCACACAATGTCCTAGAGCACATGCTATTTGATGAAAGTGTAATGCCCACGAAGCTGTTTGTATCGAAATTTGCATACTAACTCGTCAAATTAGCTTGGATTTAACAGCAAGCCGAGTAAACCATATCATAACTTTCCCATAATCCAGATTGCATTAATACGATATCCAGGATGATTACCAAATATAGTTTTGGCAGGTATCTTGTGGTTAAACCAAATCTTGTTTGAAGGCTAGGCTACTACTGTATACAAATGAATGGTAAAGCTAAAGCCACGGCACACAATGTCCTGGAGCACATGCTATTTGATGAAAG
This sequence comes from Eragrostis tef, assembly GCA_000970635.1. Lineage (NCBI taxonomy): Eukaryota > Viridiplantae > Streptophyta > Magnoliopsida > Poales > Poaceae > Eragrostis > Eragrostis tef. The sequence goes on along the minus strand of LAPY01000111.1, from coordinate 34,281 downwards.
TGTAAAGCCCACAAAGCTTCCATTCTCACTTCTGCAAGCCATCACAAACAGTTTCTCCCATGAGCAGGAGATCGGCAGAGGAGGGTTTGCAGTGGTTTATAAGGTACGTCGTAAACTTCCCAACCCAGTTATGCGTGTTATTAAACACAGCTGTTCTAGAGAGTCATCGTTATGCTGACAAGCGTAAGCTGCAACTGTAGGGAGTGGTTGGAAATGGGATGATCGCTGTCAAGAAGTTGTTTGAAACACTTGATATGGATGATAAGAAATTCGTCAAAGAGATCCAAAGTCTCCTGAAGGTACGGCACAAGAACATAGTGCGATTTCTGGGATATTGTGCTGACTCACAAGGAGAAATGGCAGAGTATGAGGGGAAGTTTGTCATGGCAGATGTTCGAAACAGGTTGCTATGCTTTGAGTTTGTACCTAATGGGAGTCTCTGCGAACATATCACTGGTATGATCATGTGACATGCATGTTATGTCTATTTACACCATCATTTTCTTTTGTGGAAATTATTATTTACAATAGAATGGAAAGTGCATACAAACTGTGTGGTGTACTACGGGTGCCATTAGAAGATTTACTTTTGAAATCTGAAACCCTTTCTTTTCTCCCTTCCACAGATGCATCTTGTGGACTTGAATGGAGAGTGCGCTATCAAATGATCAAGGGAATCTGTGAGGGTTTACATTATCTCCATGAGAGTTATATTGTACACTTAGACCTCAAACCTGGCAACATACTGTTAGATGATAACATGGAGCCAAAAATAGCTGATTTTGGTCTATCAAGGTGTTTTGACGAAAACCAGAGCAAGATTATTACTTCAAAACTCATTGGATCAGTGTAAGATTTATATGCCCACTTGAGAGCTCAGCTGGTTGGTTGAGTAAGAAATATACTTCATTCTCTTTTCCATTTGACAAGCTCATTAACTGTAGATATTTTTTCGTGCAGAGGATATTTGGCACCGGAATTCTACAGTGGGCAAATCACATTCAAGTTAGACATATATAGTCTCGGTATTATAATTTTAGAGATACTGACGGGAAAGAAGGGGTATTCAAAAGTTGAGAAAGTAAGTATAGATAGTTTTTTTTTCTGCGATTACACAGTACAACTCAGACACTCACAACGCACGCACACTCACCCCTATGAACGCACATACGCAAACCCTACTCCTATGAGCATCTTCGAAGACTGAGCCGTCTAATCCTCCAGATTGACGAAGTCACCACTGGCGCCTCGTTGTCGACGGCTGCGTCACCTACCGCCGAAAGCACAAAGACTTAAATCTTAGAAAATTCGCTCCCACGAGGAGTCGAACCGAGAACCTCAAAGGTGTTACTCGGGTGCCTTAACCATTAGGCCAAGACCCCTTTCACAAGTAAGTATAGATAGTTGACGTATTGGCTTAAACACTTACCAGAAACAGGGGCGAGGTGGATGTACTGAGTGTGGAAATGATTCCTGGTAAGGGCTTGTTCGGTTTGATGGGATTGAAAAGGATTGAAGGACATTGGGAGGCATTAAGTCTCTAAATCCAATTCTCTTTAGAGACGGTATTAGCCAAACAAGCCCTAAGGAGAGGAGCACTTGGGAAGGTTCTTAGTTCCCATGAGCACCACATGGCACTCCGTAAGTTGAAGAAAACCCTGCATGAAACGTTAGAGCGGATGGCGTTAGAAATGTTTACGTGTCCCCTGGGACTCAGCTCTTAGGACATTGCATCTAATGCCCTTGTCGGTGTAATGGGGACTGTGGTGAACAGTCATAAACGGCTACAATCCAATGAGATGGCCCGTTGCCGACCTAACCCGACAAGAGTAAAGGACCATAAAGGCAGCCCACGTCCTTGGGCCAGTGGTCTGAGGGAGAGGCGAGCGGCCTGAACCATGGAGCGGACCGTAGAGCCGCGGGTCGATGACCAGACAACACTTGGTGTCTGGTGAACTCACCGTGGGGAGGAGGGGTGGGGTGGGCCCGTGGGGGGTGCAGGGTCATGTCTCAAACCACTGCACCCACAGGAAGCCACATTGAGAACTTGGGAAGCAGAGACCATATCTCCCGAGGGATTTACCTTATTTCCGAGGGAATTATGTCGGGCGCCCCATGACAAGCCAATGAGGAGGCGACAGGACGTGTCCTGACGGAACGACGCGCGCCTTCTAACAACGTGCACGGGGAAGGTGCACATTACAACGCCATTACTCCCTGGCACGATGGAAGGAGGGTTGACTGGGGGCCGTTCGGCAGGGTCACGTCCCATCAGTCGTACCACTTACCAACAGGAGGGCGCGCTAGGCGCCAACGGGGCGCACGTGCCCGAAAGTTCCGCTGCCGGGCCCTTGAGAGGGAGAGGGCAACTCTTGTACACCAAAATACACAAGCAGGACATAGATTGTTTAGCCTCCGGATAACTCAAATCTGGGTAGATCTTGTTCTTCCTTTTAGCGATTCTCACACTTGAACCGTTCGCTCCCAATGCCCTAATCCCGACCCGCCTCCACTGAATCCCGTCTGCCATCTTCCCTCAAGTACGGCCATGATTGTCAAATATCATGTCACTTTTTCTTGGCACAATATAGTCACGGTTTTTGGTTTCAAGCGAAGAGTACAAGGATTTTTCTCAGCATATGGTGTAACAAAAACTTCTCTGAAGGTTAAAATAATTCCAAACGTGGAAATACAATTTAGTGACGCCAGAACTGACTAGGCACTTGATCTGAAGTGATGTGTTTTGCAATTTAAGATGCATTAGAAAATTTTGGTACTCCGATTTCCCATTTCTATGGCCCTTGTTTTCAAAGTTTCTAACTGAGGATTGCAACATTTAGATACTTGAAAGTTGGAGGGACAGGTTGGAGCTATCACATGAAGACCCCTCTTTGCAGGAGGTGCGAGCATGCGCTCAGATAGGACTAATGTGCATTGACCCTAATCCAGAGAAACGCACATACGCAAACCCTACTCCTATGAGCATCTTCGAAGACTGAGCCGTCTAATCCTCCAGATTGACGAAGTCACCACTGGCGCCTCGTTGTCGACGGCTGCGTCACCTACCGCCGAAAGCACAAAGACTTAAATCTTAGAAAATTCGCTCCCACGAGGAGTCGAACCGAGAACCTCAAAGGTGTTACTCGGGTGCCTTAACCATTAGGCCAAGACCCCTTTCACAAGTAAGTATAGATAGTTGACGTATTGGCTTAAACACTTACCAGAAACAGGGGCGAGGTGGATGTACTGAGTGTGGAAATGATTCCTGGTAAGGGCTTGTTCGGTTTGATGGGATTGAAAAGGATTGAAGGACATTGGGAGGCATTAAGTCTCTAAATCCAATTCTCTTTAGAGACGGTATTAGCCAAACAAGCCCTAAGGAGAGGAGCACTTGGGAAGGTTCTTAGTTCCCATGAGCACCACATGGCACTCCGTAAGTTGAAGAAAACCCTGCATGAAACGTTAGAGCGGATGGCGTTAGAAATGTTTACGTGTCCCCTGGGACTCAGCTCTTAGGACATTGCATCTAATGCCCTTGTCGGTGTAATGGGGACTGTGGTGAACAGTCATAAACGGCTACAATCCAATGAGATGGCCCGTTGCCGACCTAACCCGACAAGAGTAAAGGACCATAAAGGCAGCCCACGTCCTTGGGCCAGTGGTCTGAGGGAGAGGCGAGCGGCCTGAACCATGGAGCGGACCGTAGAGCCGCGGGTCGATGACCAGACAACACTTGGTGTCTGGTGAACTCACCGTGGGGAGGAGGGGTGGGGTGGGCCCGTGGGGGGTGCAGGGTCATGTCTCAAACCACTGCACCCACAGGAAGCCACATTGAGAACTTGGGAAGCAGAGACCATATCTCCCGAGGGATTTACCTTATTTCCGAGGGAATTATGTCGGGCGCCCCATGACAAGCCAATGAGGAGGCGACAGGACGTGTCCTGACGGAACGACGCGCGCCTTCTAACAACGTGCACGGGGAAGGTGCACATTACAACGCCATTACTCCCTGGCACGATGGAAGGAGGGTTGACTGGGGGCCGTTCGGCAGGGTCACGTCCCATCAGTCGTACCACTTACCAACAGGAGGGCGCGCTAGGCGCCAACGGGGCGCACGTGCCCGAAAGTTCCGCTGCCGGGCCCTTGAGAGGGAGAGGGCAACTCTTGTACACCAAAATACACAAGCAGGACATAGATTGTTTAGCCTCCGGATAACTCAAATCTGGGTAGATCTTGTTCTTCCTTTTAGCGATTCTCACACTTGAACCGTTCGCTCCCAATGCCCTAATCCCGACCCGCCTCCACTGAATCCCGTCTGCCATCTTCCCTCAAGTACGGCCATGATTGTCAAATATCATGTCACTTTTTCTTGGCACAATATAGTCACGGTTTTTGGTTTCAAGCGAAGAGTACAAGGATTTTTCTCAGCATATGGTGTAACAAAAACTTCTCTGAAGGTTAAAATAATTCCAAACGTGGAAATACAATTTAGTGACGCCAGAACTGACTAGGCACTTGATCTGAAGTGATGTGTTTTGCAATTTAAGATGCATTAGAAAATTTTGGTACTCCGATTTCCCATTTCTATGGCCCTTGTTTTCAAAGTTTCTAACTGAGGATTGCAACATTTAGATACTTGAAAGTTGGAGGGACAGGTTGGAGCTATCACATGAAGACCCCTCTTTGCAGGAGGTGCGAGCATGCGCTCAGATAGGACTAATGTGCATTGACCCTAATCCAGAGAATAGACCCATCATGCAATATATAATCAAAATGTTGAAGGAGCTTGGAAGTACAGAAGAGTTTGAAGTATTACAAGTAAGCTTTACTCATTACCACACTTCAATTTTGAAAGATTCAATTTGCTTTTATACTTCTGAGAGTTCGTGGACGACGATGTATTTTCTCCCTAAATCTACACTTCCAGAGCCTTCAGGTGCATTTCGTTGGGTTCGGTTTCTAGATGAACCTGGCCAAACGGTTAGAAATAGTTACATTATCTCAGAAAAACATTTCTCAGTTTTACACTAAAACCAGAAACCAAAAAATCCTTGTTTCTGGCTTCTCAAAAACTGGAAACATTTTCTCATAGAAACCGTAGAATCCTACCAAACAGGGACTTATCTACTTGTACTAATTTTTTGTTAGAGTAATGCGTTGTCTCATTGTTGGCCTTTTGAAGTCGACATGATGGCACATTGACAATTAAACTACTCTCGTCATGAACACAATGACATACGACTAAATGGGTTCACCTGTGGTCAGCGAAGGAAGGCTTTTAAAGAGAAGTTCCAGGATAAGAAGTCCACTGAAACTTTGAACTTCAGATTGAACATCCCTGCCAAAAGTGCTCCAAGTAGTGGGTTTTTAAGCCCTGCACAAAGTCCTCCATCACCTATGCATCCAAAGTTGTTCCCAGAGAACCATGTCTCTCGTCCTGAAGGCAAAGGGAGTGCCAGGTTCTATCCGTTACCTCTCCCTCCTGCTTCTGTAAGCCCAAAGCAGACAGATGGTAGCTACCAAAAAGTTGAGATGCCATCAGTGGCCGATCAATGGCAAAAAGGGAAACTCCTTGGTAGTGGCACATTTGGATGCGTATATGAGGCCACCAATAGGTACGAAACTGTGTTTTATAGATCATTTCGAGATTACCCTATTTTAGAATCTGAGCATTATTCCCTTTCTTCTGCATATAGGCATACTGGAGCTCTTTGTGCTATGAAAGAGGTCAATATAATTCCAGATGATGCTCTATCAGCTGAGTCGCTGAAACAATTGGAACAGGTTTGGTCTTTCTTATTTTTGTTTCTGTTTATTATGCAGTAATGGGGATTGTTACATTTCTATATAACTGCTTTCATCTCTACTTGAGTTTTGAGTAACATGTCGGCTGATGCCTATATTTGATGTACATTCATTTTGTACTGCCTGCGGACCTACGATAATATATGCCTCTCTAGCACAAACCATCTGAGCAATTATGTTATTATTTTTTGTATCAGATTAGGCAATGCCAAATGTAATTGAATACTATCTTCTTCTGTGTAATGATTATACAAGCCTTGCAGTTGCTCTTGCTGACTGGTTCTCACATTTGTTTCAGGAGATAAAATTTCTTAGTCAATTTAAGCATGAAAACATAGTGCAGTATTACGGCAGTGAAGTTGTAAGTTCCCCATTGTCACTTATGGACATCACGCTTTTGTGTTTGATTACAACTGCTATACTGCTATCTAATGGTTTTGTGGATTCCGTGCAGATTGCAGATAAATTCTACATATACTTGGAATACGCCCATCCTGGTTCGATTCATAAATATATTCGTCAGCATTGTGGATCATTGACTGAATTGATCATCCGTAACTTCACACGCCATATTTCTTGCTTTCTTACATAAGCCAAAAGATTATGCATAGGTACCTTTCTATTTCCTTGTTTGGATTTTTTTTTCTAATAGCTCAGCTTTCGCTATTCTTGAATTTTTGGATTGGACCTACCAACTTTGTAGCTCTTTAGGTTTTGTAGTTCTGAAAATGTGCACATGTATATAAATGTATTTACTCTTACAGAGACATCAGAGGGGCCAATTTGTTGGTTGGCATCAATGGTGTAGTCAAATTGGCTGGTTTTGGAATGGCTAAGCATGTGAGTTCCAGTTGACCTATTGTTTTCTGCTACCCCTACTACCTACATTTATCCAATAGTTAGTATCCCTGTTTTTTTTTTGGAAACTTACCAATAAGCTTGTCATTACAGCATTCGAGGTACCAATAGTATGTTTATCTATTTTGTTGGGCTATGTATAAGAGGGCCCAGCCCAGGAGCCCATATGTATGTATATGTATGTATCCTAAGAAGAGAATGAGAAGTAGTTCCAGAAATTTCCAAACCAGACTACATGGTATCAGGGCCTTACCGACTGGAACAGCGACCGTCGGCGGCGTAGCAAGTTCGTCGGCGTTCCAGTGGCGGCTGCCGGTGGTGAGGTGTGAAATCGGTAGAGGAAATCGGGTCCTTTTAGTGGAAGCTTGGGTGGAGCTCGGATTGAGCAACTGCTGCTTGAAGCGAGCTGCAGATTGGAGGCAGATAGCAGCACGACCAGTGGGGGAGGTCGATTTGCTGCTCTGTTAGGCGAGCGTGCTGCCGCACAGACTGAAGCAGAGCAGCTACTTGTGGTGCTGGCGACGGTGACTGCTCCAGTACGAATCGGAGTGGAGCTGCTTGGATTTGGGCGTAGAAATTGGTGGCAGCTGTGCTTTGATTGAGCCACGGGGCCCTGCAGGAAGGGCACGTCCTCATCAAATCAGAGGTACTCTCTGTGGATTTGGTGCTATATTGTGTTGAGAGAGAGAGGAGAGAGGAGTGCGTATTGCTTGCTCGTTCTGGGTAGAAGGAAGGAGACAAGCAGGCAGCTGCTGGAGCAAGGGAGCTCGAGCACGTGGGTTGCTTCTAGAACCAAGCAAGCAGGCTGCTGGTGGAGCTTGTGAGCCAGCTGCTGGACACGGAGCTGCTTGGCTGCATCATTACTTGGTTCTGAAAAGAAGGGGGGGCTAGCTGCTGCTAATTCTTCAGAGCGCACTGGCTACGGGGGAAACTCAAGGCATTGAGCAGAACCAAACAATGGAAGGGAGCATAGGAATTGAAAAAATATTTGAAAAGTTAGCTGAAATCCTCACAGCAGAAGGTGGGAAAATTATATTTGGCGAAAGGTTCAGAATTAATGTCAAACACAAGGAAATCAAATGAGACCAAGACAATTCTCGGCAATCTTATCAACCTTGCTCATCCTAATAAAGGTACATCTCTTGCAAATTGGATACTAGATTCAGATGCATCTAAGCATGTGACGGGCACATTAAGTGAATTTGCATCCTATAATCCTTTTGCTCTAACGCAAAAGGAAACTATTCAAACTGCCGATGGAACTGCTCAACCTATTAAAGGTGTGGGCACGGTTCAATGCACTCCATTAATTAATTATCATCGGTTTTATATGTTCCTTCTTTTCCTGTAAATCTAGTATCTCTGAGTGTTTTGGTAGATCATATGGATTGCCGTGTTACTCTCGATCGAGAGAATTGCTTAATTGAGGATAGGAGGACCGGAAGAATGCTTGGTAGTGGTATAAGACGGAATGGCCTATGGTTCTTGGATAGAAGAGAAGATACCTCATGCACTGCTCTAACAGTGGCTATGGGTGAAAGGGAGGCTAAGGTAATACTTGAGCATTGTCGACTGGGACATTTATCATTTGATACTATAGCCAAGGTATTTCCTGAGATCATGCGTAAAGTGGACAAAAGAAAGCTTGTTTGTGATGCATGTGAATATGGAAAGCATACAAGATCAGTGTATGTAAGCAGGGGGCTTAGAAGCATATCTCTTTTTATGCTAATTCACTCTAATGTCTAGACATGTCCAGTTGTCTCGATAAGTGGAATGAAGTATTTTGTAACATTTATTGATTGCTATTCTCGAGTGACTTGGATATATCTTATGAAGCACAAGAATGAGGTTCTTAAATGCTTTAAAGATTTCTGCTCACTTATTGGGAATCAATATGATGCCCGAGTTAAAGTGTTAAGAACAGACAACGGGACGAAATATGTGAATAATGAGGTTGAAAGCTATTTGTCAGACAATGGAATATTGCATCAAACATCATGTCCTGATACACCTCCACAAAATGGAGTAGCTGAAAAGAAAAACCGCCATATCTTAGAGATTGCACGGTCCCTCATGTATACTATGAATGTGCCAAAGTTTTTATGGAGTGAAGCGGTGTTGACAACTGTTTATTTGATTAATCGCACACCTTCGAGATTGCTTGGGTGGAAAGCTCCTTATGAGGTATTACGAGGGGTTAATGAGTTTATTGTTCCACCTAAAGTATTTGGGTGCACTTGCTTTGTCAGGGACCATAGGCCTTCAGTTGGTAAGTTGGATCCGCGAGCAGTTAAATGCATATTTGTGGGTTACTCATCAAGTCAAAAAGGGTATAAGTGTTGGTGTCCCACCGAAAGACGTTTATTTGTGAGTATGGATGTTACATTCAGAGAGTCCGATCTTGAGTTCTTTGTTTACTGATCTTGATGCTCCTAGCATGGATGGTGATGAGCAAGAGAGGGAGAATGGTGATGGTGATGAGCAAAAGGGGGAGAATGGTGATGTACAAGGCAGCTTAAGTGAGCAACAACTTAGGAAGATGGGCGCGGTGATTAGTGGTTTTATTCCCAAACCAAAGGGAGTGGAGGTAGTGCCTAGTCCAACATCTTCTAAGGAAGACAACTCGATGGGCGAGAGGTGGAAGAACATAGTGTATACTAGAAAAAGGTTCAGATCTCAAAATGAGGCTACAGAGGTGATTCTATCATCAGCACCAGAACAATGTCCATCAACTATAGTGTCTAACAATGAACAAGAAGTGATAAATATCCCATCATCCTCTGAGACTGAAATTGAAAGCCCCTTGCCAGATGATCAACCCATTGTGGTACGAAAAACTACTCGAGCCAATGCGGGAGTGCCTCCTCCAAGGTATGGATTTGAGGAATTTGTCTCTTATGCATCCTTATCGCCTGCATATAGAGCTTTTGTTGCATCGCTACAGTCTGTGGCTATCCCTAAAGATTGGAAAGAAGCAAAACAAGATCCTAAATGGCGTGAAGCCATGCTGGAAGAGTTGAGAGCACTTGAAAAAAACGAAACATGGGATCTTGTGCAATTACCTAGAGGTAAGAAAACTGTGAGTTGCAAGTGGGTCTTCACTGTAAAGCAAACTCCTGAACGTAAGGTGGAAAGATATAAAGCTCGACTAGTTGCAAGTATTATACATATGGCATTGACTATGATGAGACATTTGTACTGGTGGCGAAGATGAGTACAATAAGAATTTTTATGTCTTGTGCGGCAAATTTTGGATGGCCTCTGTATCAACTGGATGTAAAAAATGCCTTCTTACATGGTGATCTTCAGGAAGAGGTGTACATAGAAATTCCACCTGGTTTTTCTAAGCCAGATGCAGTTGGTAAGGTATGCAAATTAAGAAAGTCTTTGTATGGCCTTAAGCAATCTCCTCGTGCGTGGTTTGACAGATTTAGACGTGCACTATGTGCTATGGAAGTGCTATGAAATACAAGCGATGCAATGGAGACCATACTGTTTTCTATAGACTTTCGGGGCATAAAATCACAATGTTGGCTGTATATGTGGATGATATAATCATTACCGGTGATGATGAAGTGGAGATTAAACATCTAAAGGAAAATCTGAGCAAAGAATTTGAGGTGAAAGACCTTGGTGCACTCAGGTACTTTCTTGGTATTGAGATTGCTCGCTCTCCAAAAGGCATTGTTCTCTCACAGAGAAAGTATGTTCTGGACTTACTCTCAGAGACAGGTATGCTTGGATGCCGAGCTGCATCGACACCTATTGATCCAAACCACAAGCTATGTGCTGAATCAGGTGATCCAGTGAATAAAGAGAGATATCAAAGATTGGTTGGGAGGCTTATCTATTTGTGTCATACAAGGCCTGATATCTCGTATGCTGTTAGTGTTGTGAGCAGATACATGCATGATCCTAGAACTGGAAATCTTGATGTTGTTTATCGCATACTACGATATTTGAAGGAGAGTCCTGGAAAGGGAATTATTTTCAAGAGCCATGGTCATCTGAAGGTGGAGGGTTATTGTAATGTTGATTGGGCTAATTGCCTTCATGATAGGAGATCGACTTCAGGCTATTGTGTCTTTGTCGGAGAAAATTTGGTAGCATGGAGAAGCAAGAAACAAGCAGTTGTGTCTCGTTCAACTGCTGAAGCAGAGTATAGAGCCATGTCACTTGTGTTATGTGAGATGTTATGGGTAAAGAATCTTTTATCAGAGTTGAATGTTCTGAGAAGAGGTCCTTTGAAGCTTTGGTGTGATAACAAATCAGCTATTAATATAGCAAACAATCCTGTTCAACATGATAGAACAAAACATGTGGAAATCGATCGGTTCTTCATCAAAGAGAAGTTAGATGGTGGTGTATTAGAGTTGAGTCATGTAAACTCGAGTAATCAAATAGCTGACTGTTTAACTAAGGGATTAGGAGTAAAGGAGTGTAATATAGCGTGTAACAAGATGGGGATGATAGATATCTATCGCCTATCTTGAGGGAGAGTGTTGGGCTATGTATAAGAGGGCCCAACCCAGGAGCCCATATGTATGTATATGTATGTGTCCTAAGAAGAGAATGAGAAGTAGTTCCAGAAATTTCCAAACCAGACTTCATATTTCGTGGCCACTTTGAGAATAATTAAACACTTATCCAAGCTATTGCTAACAGGCTTTGTGAGAAATTGAGAACTGAGTGATGTATATGTTCCAGAAGCCATTTAGCTTGAAGATTTGATAATTGGTGTAGGTGGTTAGGATTTGGATCTGGAATCAGTGTGGAGGTGTCGGAACAGAGTCACTATAGGATAGAACTGTAGGATATAAGATCCTACCTGATTTTCTAAAGATTCAGTTCCTGGAACCAACCATGTATTTCAACACTGATGTGTTCATTTTTGGATTGTGCTTATATACCTATAATCAAAATAATAGTCCAAATAAATTTATAAAGTTGTTTGTATAAATAATAGTTAATATGAAGATTTGATCACATACTGCACACAGCTAACCTCTTCTCCTCCATAAGTTTTGCCTGCTTTTGTCTTCATAGAGAAACGTTTGATGTCCTGTTAATATGAATGGCAATTTCTTGTAGGTTATACTCATTGTCACTTTTGTAGTTGATCTTCTTTACACCTGAGCCTTTTTCATTATTTCAGTTGAGTACTGCGGTTCCTAATCTTTCATTGAAGGGAACACCATATTGGATGGCTCCTGAGGTACACTCTGGTTATTTGTCATTAATTTGACCATTTTGTCATCTCTCCCTTTTCTGATGAGGTTGATTTTGCTCATTTATTGCAAATGATTAATCCTTTCAGTATGTTCAGAATACCAACTGTAGTACAAAAATGCATTTGTTATCCTACTCTATTCTGGTATTTATCTAGCCTCTTTGCATCCATGGGAAATTGCTTTGTGCCATCCTTTTGACACCGGGCATTAAGTTAACCATATTATTACCAGAGGAGGGAAACTAAAATTGTTCAAAGTTTAGGTCGGTGATACAGTGAACAGATTTACAGCTTGGACTTTCTTGGTTCATGGATGCTGTGGAAACACAGAAACGACTGTGTTTTCAATGGGGCCTCCCCGAACCTGTCCACTGCTCTTGCTATGGCGGGTGAGGAAATTCGATGGTGGGGCATGGCCGGTGCTAGGGCTTTATCCATGTTGACCGACCGAGAGGAGATCCTTGGTGTGTAAAACACTTGAATAGGTCGAGGTCGGGTAGCTTTCAAATGATATCAGGCGCGAATGTAACCTAATATATAGGGGGGTGTTTGGTGTGCGTTGTACTCTCTTCTTCTATTAATGAAATGATACGCAGCTCTCCTGCGTGTTCGAGAAAAAAACTTAGGGCTGGTGCTGAATAGGGTCAGGATGACCTTCATCCTCTGGATTCTTTAGAGATAGTTGGAGCTGGAGCCACTTTTATATTCAAAAGAAGTCACATCACACCCACCTTTGGCTTTTGATGATTTTTAAGTTTCATATTATTTAAATGTTCAGATTTTAAATATGGGAAATATTTTGGTGACCATGGGATTGGTCTATATATTTTCGTTGCTGTTTTTGCTTGATCATCTCATTTTCTGGTGACTATCTAGTTTTCCATCGTGGAGAACGGTAAAATTTCTCGACAGAATTTAAGTTGCCTGTGTAAGAACCATATTGGGTCTGTTTCTGTATAGATGGTCTATTAAGAGGCTGATTGGAGGGAGGGATATGGTAGAGGTTGAACTGTGGTAGGTGATGGGTTGGGGGCGACGAGCAGTTTGTAGGTGTTGTGGGCGATGGGCTGGGCTACGAAGATCGTTGTCAGTGAGACAGTGACTGGTCATGGTCACTGCCTTTGGACAGCAGGGAGGGAGCAGTTGAAGAGACGGAGGGTGGAACCTTCCATAACTTGAACCAAAATCCTGTCCAAGAGCTCCTCTTGGATCTGGCAGGGTTGCAGCAGAAGGGTGGCCCTAGCTTTGGCCGCTGCTTCCTCTTGATTGGTCCAGCAGCCACCGGTCGTCTCCATAGTTTCATCCTTGAATTTCTGCCGATGCCACTGTTCCAGACTGTTGGAAAATAGAGGCTCCAGTTAATTTCGTGAAGTCTTTAGACATCTGCTAGAAAATAAGTATATCAAACACAAATGCTCCAATTGCTTAAAGGGATTCCCAAACTTGTATCTTCCTGGTATATATTTTTTTATGATGAGCGGAAGAACTAGTTTTCCCAAAATTGGCCGTTCGTTCTTCCAAAGCTAGAGTAAAATCATGTGAGTATATTTAGGTCGTATGATGAATGTTCAGTAGATACGTGTGTTCCTTATTTTTCACCATGATTAAATACCATGATGATTTGTAAATGTTTTATCTAGTAACCTCCTGTAGTCCTGTTGCTGTTGGTTATGAAATCATTTTTCTGGATGTGACTGAATTTCAGTTTTATCTAGTAACCTCCCTGATTAAACATGCCCAATAAACTTCGGTTCAGAAGATTTCGATCCGAGTGTAAAAAATCCCTGATTAAACATGCCCAATAAACAGTTTATAATATTTTTTGCTGTTTCCAAGTAGGGGTATCAGCATGACAGCATCTGCAGTGGCGCGATGACTTACACATTCTATATTGCAGGTTGTTCGGGCAACACTTGATAAAAGTGTAGGTTATGATCTTGCTGTTGATATTTGGAGCCTGGGTTGCACAATCATTGAGATGTTTACGGGAAAACCTCCTTGGAGCGATCTTGAAGGAGTAAGTGGTTATGGAAGCTTACTAGTCGTTACATCAGCAAATTAACATTGTAACATTAAGAGCAGCTCACGTTTTCCCCCTTAGGTTCATTGAATGTTATAAACTGTCTGATGTAGCGCCTTTGTTACCCTGTTCAAAATTGTACTGTAGCGACTGCAGAAACACTGCAGCGGCTGCAGAAGAAATAACTGAAACACTGTAGCTGCTGCAAAACAGCCGCTGCAAAGCAGCCAAGCGATAGTTAAATGGTTTGTCAAGTATGTAAATAATGTATGTAAATATGTTGCATACATGATCTTTTGCCTATTATAGCCACATGAGATGATAGTTAAATGGTTTGTCAACAGCTGCCTGAAAAGTGATTTATTGTCTTTGGTTTCTCAATCTTGAGCTCTGTATTTTGTGGTGCAACAGGTTGCTGCAATGTTTAAGGTATTACACACAGAGCCACCAATTCCGGAGAATCTGTCCCCTGAAGGGAAGGATTTTCTGAGGTGCTGCTTGAAGAGAATCCCTGCAGAGAGACCAGCAGCAAGCAAGTTGCTTGAGCATCCATTCATCCTAAATTCAAGTCATCACAATCAGCATGTCATTCATTCATTCACAGGAAGTAAGTCCCCAGTAAGCCTGTCCCTCATTTTCTCACATGCGTATGTGCGCACAATGTACAATGTTTCAAGTCTTATGCATGTGTATAATTTAGTTGGTTGATAACAGGATACTGGGCATAATGATGTGAGAGATTAAGTGTACAATGTTCACAGCAAAATGTGGCAAAATGAGGGAGCCTTGTGACACAAGTCTTATGTTTATTTCCTGGGGCAATGATTGCATTTCCCATGTAACATATTTATTAGGCTTAGCTGTAGGTGAAACTAATGGTCCTGATTGTGCCGACACACAGGACATTAGATTTGTAGTTGGAGCATGTGTTGTTGATGTTGTGTAATGATCAACTTGATGTAACCACTGTTGATTTTTTGGGTCCAAGTAATAATACATGTCAATTGGCAAAAGAAGAGATGCTGAGTGGATGCTCTGTATTTCTGGCATCCCAGTAAATTGACCTATTAGGCGTTCTCACAGGGTCCAGCTATGTGATTTTAAAACCTTATATGAGAAATACCGTCTTGGAGGTAATCTCCATCCAGAGTATGGCTACCAAATCTTCTTTCCTTTTTTTTTTTACAAAAAAATCGCCTTTCTTAGCACCGATGACTGCAACACTTCTTTTTGTTTCCTGTGATTTGTTTATTTGAAAGTAATAGGCTAATAACAACTCAGGTGTCTTTTTTGAAGAGATGAGGTGAGTAGTGGACGAGGAGTGGCAATGCAGCAGCAATATTGGGGTCTGTACTCTATCCTGGAAACCAACACCTTATAATGCTGCGAAGTGCTAGTAATGTTCCTTTTAAATAGTACAATAACAAAGCAACTAACCAAAACGCTTATGCTTCACAGATGTGAGATCTTACAGTAGGTGCATCTAGCATTATTCTCTATTATTCATCTTCAACAGCAATCAGGTGAGAAAAATTCTGTCAAGTTTACAACAATAGTGTACCTGACAGGATATCATACAAAAATGTGCATACGTTTAGCATGTCTTCCTCTCAAGGCGAATGACCCGATAGAAGAATAAAAATGTTCTGGTGAAGAGGAGCCAAAAAGAGCATCTATCTCAATGCGAATGACCCGATAGAAGACGAGTGCCCTAGGTGAAACTAGGAGTAAAAGTACACCGTAATATCGTCAGTGAAAAAGATCATCTGCAAACATTGCTCTTCATTCATCCAGTTTTCGACTCTTCGGATGGTAAGCGAGCGACTCAAGCCGATCACTGAGGAGGGGAGATCTTCAAGTCAATTCCTAAGCTCATGCCGTTGTAAGCGATTGGCGCGTACATCCACATCTCATCCGAACTCAGCATCTGGTCATGAAAAAAAAAGTTATTCCTGTGAGATGTCGATAGCGAACATAAATTCAATCCTTTTGCAAGAAGAAGCGCGTCTGTTTTACCTTGATCTGAAGCTGCAGAAACCTGACGTACTGAACTGCCTCCTCAAGCATAGTGCTGATATCAACCTGCAAAAATATTTCATGATAGTTAGCAGCAAATACTAGCACTGGCAATCACACATCGGACAAACGAGCACAAAATGATCAATTACTTTGGTTCCGTTGGGCACCAGCTTCTGCAGAATCTTGAGCCTCTCATTGATCCGTTCCCTTCTTCTCTGCATTGTAGAGGACAGAAACTCTGAATCAGTGTTCGGTAGTTGATAAGAGCAAGTGCTCTGAATAATCTGCACGGCTGCACATTGAGCTCACCCTTGCGTAGAGGCTCTGTGGATCGGTTGCCGAACCTTTGCTGGCCCGAGTCTTCACATTGCCTCCGCCGACGTGCGCCTCCGAGCAATTGGACTCGTTGCCGGAGCAGCTGCTGCTGCTCTGCGCTTTCTCCTGAACACACTTCTGCGCCGTCTTGGATGTCGCCGCCTTCTTTTCCTTCTTCTTGTGCCCTCCAATATCACCGCCGTCTCGGCCGGCCGAGGCCTTTCGCTTCGGCCGCGACACCGCGACGCCGTCATTGCCGCCGTCGAGGTGGCCATTGCGAATGTGATCAGCAGGCGAAGGGTTGGGAACGACCGGCTGGACGCCCCGTCCACGAGGAGGTTGAGGTCGATGGACGTGCATGGCAGAGTAGCTCGCGTGTTGATCCCGAGCGACACGTCGGGCTCACCGAGGTAGTAGTAGCAGCCTCCGTCGTCGACGTATCCTCCTCCGCCGCTGCCGGCGTTGCTGTCGCCGTTGCTGCTGTCCGCATTTGCAGGTCCG
>LAPY01000110.1:271366-281552 GCA_000970635.1 Eragrostis tef | reverse complement strand
GACATAAGGACTGAAATTGTTGGATTTATCAATTGCTTGATCCAATGATCATAAACTGGTGTATGAATGTCTAAAGCTGCATCAAAGAGACATGCTATAGTAGCATAACTAGATTAGTCAGAGTCAGCATTTTCTTCTCAATGCTGGCCACATCTTGCAGGTTTTGATGTCGTATTCAAAATGTTGTAATTAAAAGAAATAGAATGATATGCTCTGCAATTTCGTCGAATCATCTTTATTATTAAACATCAAATTATCAGCTAAAGTTTTCATTATTTCAGAATTGTAGCTATTGTGTGTTACTAGTTTACATTTACAACAGCCCTTGCTCACTGCCCTGGATCATATCGATATGCACCAAGCTAGATGATTCTGGACAAAAGGCATATGATAGGATGAAGCTTTCTTTCTGTGAAAGAAACAGGGCATATAAGTATGCCCTGTGATGGATCTTTTTCTAATTGGCCGAAACATTTTAGATATGTAGCATGGGTTGTAGTTTCCATGCCCTGCTGTTCATTTTTTCACACAAGGCTAAAAATGTGATTATAGCATGACAGTAATAAATTTTATTCTGAACTGCAACTGCTACTATATAGTTTATGGTCTTGTAGGCTAGCTTGAACCGGAATAAACTCTTTCTATTTATTCTAAAAATGAAGAGTGTAAATTTTTAGTAGATATGAATATAGGTGGTATAATATTATGTCAGTTACACTTTGCTTTTTCTTTGGCATAAACAGTGTTATAAGAGTGTATATTCACAGCAATGCATGTGCATACTCAAAGACCAGAAATCACTGTTTTTTATATACTTCGTAAACTAATATGTTTTTTTACGGTGTACTAGTATATAGAAACCCCCTCTTTCCTTTTCTTTTTGTCCATGTCAACCTTTGGAGTGGTAGCACCAGAATCCAAGATGAACATAATGGTTCGACCTTAGTAATAAAAAATAAAACTATCATTCGGGCAAAGTTATAAAATTAAACCTTGCCCTTTTCACTGGTTGACTTTTGTGACATCATTGGAAAAAACAACTCTGAATTGTTGGTGGAAACATGTGGATCTTTAAAACCTGTCCTGAAAATGGAGTGCAGCCGACCTGCCCAGAAATTGATACGGTCGTGCTAACACTGCTCCTTTGAGATCAGTGTCGCTATCCTTTTGCCAAACAAAGCAATCTGTTTGCGTATGGCCGATGCATATCGCCTCTTCTCGGAACACCTTTTGTTTGCCTCGTCCTCCATATCCCCCCAGTTACAAGTAACTGCCTGTTTAGATAAAAGCGTAGCTACTGCTGATGAGGAACTTTAACATGGTTGTCACCCTCGCAACAGAAAGTAGAAACCTCTTGTTTGTTCTTTGCCCTTATTTGATCTCCTGACCCATGAACCGTGCTTTGCCCTACATTTGCTGTTCCCGCTTAACTGAGCTTTGTTCAGCTGTAGCGTCTACAAATCTACGAGTCCTGATATCTGGACCACCGCGGGACGGCGGCACCGCAACCGAACGTTTCTCGATCGAGTGGCCGGCGCCGGACCACTGGTCGCCCATCGGCTGCCCACTGACCACCGTGTGGTGGTCCAAGCGCCGTTCCTCCGTCCATAAATACTTTGCACTTGCGTTGTACCGCGCCCTGTTGTCGATTAATTGGGGCATTGGCGGGGCAGGTCCCTTCACTTCATCGTCCCTTGCTTGAGTTGAGTATGCCTTGACCTCGCCCCGCACATGGCACCCTCTACTACTGCTGATTTCGGCTTCACGATCTCCTGTCCTCCGAACGGCCCCTCCTCCACGCTTAAAAAAGCTTAGCATGCGTCGGTCTATCAGCTTCAGAAGCTGTTCCTTTGTTTTCTCTTGAAGCTTGCAAACAAATCTAGGATTTGAAAAACGCAAAGGGCGCCATGTTACAGGTGTGACGGATGGGTCCCTGTCTGCTTCGCGCATGACCCTAAGAGCGGCGAGAGATTAAACAAACTGCATGAGAACGTGCTACCTGGTGATGAGGCTGACAGCTCCGTTTCTTTAAGCAAAGCGTGATGGCGAGGCTTGAGCAGCGCCAGTATTTGTTTAAGCTGCCGTGTGCCCGCGCTGCTAGCTCCCCCCAAACCTTTCCCTCCCTCCCGGTGCTGCACCTGCAGCCTCTCGCTGCCATGGCCATGGCCTGGTGCGTGCTTAAGCATGGTCATGACGTGACGACACATCGTGTTGCCACTCTGGACCGGAGGCCATGCATGCACGCACCAGGCTGGGGCTGGGAGGTGGAGTAGAAAAGTTGACTGATTGCGCTTGCTTGCTTGCTTGCTTGCTGTGATTAGTGCCGTCTTTACTTAGGACGATGAGTTAAGCTAGCGCCGACCGACCCTCTGTATTTTCTTAAAGAGCCCCCACCCTTGCTCCGTCTGGGGTCCCGTGGTTCAGTCAGGTCGCTGTAAGTAAATTACTGTGGGAGCTTGCTTTGATCTGTAACAATGTCGTCCTCTCACCAGTGTATTGCAGATCACGGAAACAGTCTTAGAAAAAACATAGCCATAAGAGACGCATTTCACGACTCCTCCGGTCTCAAATGTTTACACATGTTCTGTCAAGTTCCAGCTTGCTTCACTTCATTGGGGACCGATGGACCGTAGTAGTACTGCTGCTTTGCTGCACGCTCAAAACCATCGATCTGCGAACTTTTCGGACGCCCGCCAGCCCCTTCGTGTGAAAGTTCTTCTTTCCGAGTTCATTCAAGATCTGGCTGGCCTCGTGACGCGCGGTCGCGGCCGACGCGTCCTCGTCAGCGGCAGAGGCGCGCGGGGCCCTGCCTCCTCCTCCTCCCGGCCGGGCAGGCAGCACGGCGTCGTCCACGGAGATAGCGCTGCCTGCGCGTTGTACTGCGCGCGCAGCCACGTAGTATAGTGGAGGGGCGCTGTCCGGCCTCGTCGCTCTCCCACCCTGCACGACACGGCCAACTGGGCGACCACAGCTGCTGCACCACGGCACCGGTCCCGCAGGGCCCAAAGGGGGACACGGACCACATCCACACCGCTGTTGCGCAACATGGCTCGCACCCCCTCATCTGTCACCTCCCACCAGTCACCCGATCCCGCCCTCCCCTGTGCAGTCATGGGATTCTGGACTCGTCCTCTCCTTCCTCCCCCCGTCCCCCGCGCAGCACGCAGCTGGCAGCCCCCGTCCTTCGACGTGTAGTAGTAGTAGTAACACGCGGTCTCTTCCTCGGCGGCGCTCGATCGGCCGCCCCATGTTAATTAATAATCATCGAACGTGACACGGGACGAACACCGCGAGACGGGCGACACGGTTGAGTGACGTACGAGCCCGTTAGCTAGCTAGCGATGTGCCAACCGGGCGACACGGCTGGTGCGGCGAGTGACGCAGCGCAGGGCAGGGTCCCCCGTGTCCGTCGGAGCACAGCGCTGCGCTGCGGGAAAAACAAGCCTGGCAGTGGCAGCAGGCCCACGAGATCGTCCCGATCACGCCGGCCCCACCCCGTAGCAGGCTGGCCCCTTCCGTTCGATGCTCACGCACGCACACACGCCCGCGCGTGGAACAGACATGATTGGAGAAGGTCGTGGCCGGCCGGGCAGGATAAAATCTCGAGCGCCTGTTGCGTGCGGCGCGGGCGCTGCGTTCTTGTGCCTTTCCCGTCTCGCGGGCAACGGACAATCGGAGGCGTCGCGCGGCCGGGAAAGCACCCGCGGGCGCTTGTTTGCTATAGATAGGCAGATAGCTTCGTTCCCGGCCACGCACGGCACGTCACGGACAAGAGACGCCGCGGCACGTACCCACGCACGCACGTTAAACGTAGCTGTAGCTTGCTGCCTGCCTGCACCCAAGAGATCTTTCCCCGTCATCACTATCATCGCGGTTGATCGATCCATCGATGAGACCTGGACCATCGTTGTGACGCGTTCGTACGCGCCCGTCCAAAGTGTCGGTGAGCGTGCACGGCCGGCTGCTGGCGATGCACGTTACGTACGGGGCGCTGGCACGCGTCCACTGCCAAGGTCCAACCAAACGCGCTCTCGGCGAAATGCGCGTGACCTTTCCACGACAGGGACCCGGGCCGGGCGCTAGCTAGCCGCTGCAGCTTAGCACCTCATCTGGCGGTGAGAAAGAAAGGGGACGACGCGCATCATCGCGTCGACCGATCATGAGCTACAAGCGGGGTGCCCACGATCGAGCGGGTGGGTGCGTTTAGGGTCGTAGGATAGGAATGCCGGAAATGGCAAGCGCTCAAGGCCCTGCATTACCCACAACAAGAATTGGCGATCTTCATTTGTTTGCCGGCCGGCACTCGTTCCTGTCCTCTGCAGGTAGCTGCCTTTGTGAATCTGCTATTTCGCCTCAATTGGCAGCCGGGAACAAACAGTGAGGAATGAACACGAACACACAGTAGGAATTGACTTAATTTCTGAATTAGATATAGTAAGTATTCTGACTAGTTATTTTACGAAAATAACTCGAAATATAAATGAACACACGACCAGATCGGAAGCACCATATATTTTGTGACCAAAGGATGCCCCAGATCCAAGGGTGAAGTGTATTAAAGGGGAAAAATGGGGCAAGAGCAGGGTTTTAAAAACCGGATCCGGTCTGGAAGTCGGAGTCGGACCCGCGTCGGTTTCCGAACAATAACTGGTTCATCAGATTTTAAATCATGTTTCAAATTCAAACTCGGAAACCAGTGAACTGATGGAACTTGATCGGACCAGTTTTTTTGGTTTCCGTGAGAATTGGCCTGGTTTCCCCCGCTTTTGTAATCCCTTGGCAAGAGTGTCTCCAACCCTCTCCTAAATATGCAACCTACTTTGAATTCGAGGGGTCAAACAAAAAAAAAACTTCTGTGAACTATACATGCTGTTGCTCGAGCCCTTTAGACTAGCCGTGCCACTTGAGATGCTCAGAGGAACAAATAACAATACATGATTACATAAACGATCCAAAAGAGCTTTGTTGTCCTTATCAAAGAAACAATGCATTCAGGCTTTTAGTCTTTAGAAACGCCTTTGTTCGTGCGATCCAAGAGGAAGGCAAATAGATAAAAGCCACGAGAAACTTAAAGTGATCAGGAACATGTGTGCAATGTAAAGGACTTCAACACAGTTGAGCGTGTCTGTATTTTCCACATTGAACAGTTTGTGCGTATGATTGAGATTGTTTCATGTAGCTGTAAGGCTCTCCACGTCTGATGGAGTCTCCCCTTTGTAAAGCTATTCAATAATATACAAACTTTTCTACCGAGAGAAAGGACTAGAAAAGCGGAGAACTGAAGATAGATAGAGATGCACGCATGTACCCGTGGTGTACAAATATGGTCCATAAATACAAGGATCGTGAAGCTGTATGAATAGTATTATGTCTTGTCATACATAAGCTACCTCGTCTAAAGTTTAGAGGGGTCTAAAAAAAGAATTTTGTCATTTAAGAGTATTAAATAAAGTTTAATTATAAAACTAACTGCAGAACCTCTGGCCTAATTCGCAAGACGAATCTAATGAGGGTAGTTAAACTGTAATTAGACGATGGTTATTGTAGCATTACTGTAGCAAAACATAGATTAATTAGACTCATTAGATTCGTCTCGTAAAGATGTACCCATCTGTAAAAAGGTTTTGTCATTAGACTTTATTTAGTAATAGATTTTCTTTGTTTAGAGCCTTCTAAAATTTAGATCTAAAGAAAACGAACAGGGCCTAAGATAACCAAACAAATTAACTATATATGTAAAAGTGCAGTGAGCATGTAGATCCACTAACCATAATCATGATGAAACACAACCGTACATCTTTTTTGCTCACCAATCAGTGAGGAAACGAGAAAATCATGAAAGGGGACGTATGAACAGGTTTCGGGCAATTGAATTAGTACTGTGCTTGGTGAGTAGTGATGCAAGCTTGAACGTTGCTTTTTTGGACAGAGAAAGAGAAAAGTGTTAGTGCTACTGACTGACACACTGCCAGGTTTGAAGCTCTGAAATAGTGTCATTTTTCTGAATTAAATTGCATCAGATGTTTTGTATGTTTTGCAGCTGCTGTGTGAACTCAGAACAGAAGTTCAGAATGTAAATGTACCAGTAATTACATAGGGAAACTGGGATCCAAATACGTGGGAAAAATGGGGACTGAAAAATAGTGCATGTCACTATGGAGAACAAAGGGTATGCCAACCAAACTTGACCCCAATGGAGCATGCAAAGTTTGCATAGCGATGTATTTGGCCTAGCTCTCGAAGCAAAGCGCAGAAACCCTATGGTGTCACGTACGTGACATATTTGTGTGAGAAAGTTGACGAGCAAAAAGACTCTAGCGATGTTGATGAAAGAATATGATGAAAAGGAAGGAAAATAAAAGTGACAAAAACTAGGAATGGGCTGAGAGGATTAGATAAGAGATGAAAAGTCTACCTCGTTGAGCAGCCAAAAAGGAAGATAAAAGGAAAAACTTTGCATGAGTTGCGATCACACACGACCCTGTTTGAGATGCTTCTTACGCCGTAGACCACTGGATAACCCCTCTGCTCAGGCGTTGTTTCTCATTTTCATAAAACTTCCTCAGAGCCTGTAAACGGAAAATAGAAACTGCCATCGTTGGAAAAGAACATATAGTACTAAAAAGAACAATCTCTATCGACTGAATCTTGAATCTAACAATATTATTATTTAACTATGTTTGCATGGTTGCTTGCTTCACACCAGGTAAAAACAAACTGATAACCTTTCCCGTGATTGTGCGCGTAGGACTGACGCTTCCTCTTCTTTTTCAGAAAATCTTTCACGTACGTAGCACAATCCAAAAAGAATGCACTTATGCTCGTCGGAAAGCTATGCAAGAGAAAGACGGGCGAGGAGGGGGGACCCAATCTCCCTATCTGTCACTCTGCGCTTATGAAACATGGCGCCCCTCTCCACCAATCTCCATCTTCTCCTGTCACTCGCTTCGTGTGGTCCTCTGGCTATCCAGTAGTGCTATCCTTTTGTTACAACATGGAGTAGACCGGTTGTTGACTGCTAGCCAAGTGTACTTATTGAGTACTACTTCGATTTTTAATTAGTAAACAATAGCATGCCTTTGGAAACTGGGAATATATCATCAAATAGAACCGAGATATGCATGTTGTGCATGGCAAGAAAAAAAAAACTGAACTTCACATTGTTTATGTGCTCCTAGTTTTCAGAAAACACATCTATATGAGTACATATTTTCATTTACAAAGTCAGTGGGGATGATCAGGCCCACATAAAACGGGCTGCAAATCAAAACATAACCACCGAGTCAACTCCTAAACCCGAAAAAGTGGCATAGGTGTATATATATACTCACAGCACTGCCTCTACAGCAGCGTGTCATTCGTTCATGGTGCTTTTGTTTAGAGTAACCTATAGTTACAGTCGCGCGCACCAAGCAAATAGCAGCACCCGAAACGACAAGATCATATCGACGGCGGGGTGACGACGGGAGTGCCCGTCTCTGTTCTTGTTCTCTTGCCACACGATTTGAGCCAGTCCGGTCCCTGTCCAGTCCCACTTTTGTCCTCACCGGTCAAGCAGAAGCGCAGCGCTAGCGCCTTTCTTTCCTGATCAACAAAGCTCCTCCGCCTCCGTCCAGCACTGTACAACCCTGCGCGCGCCTCTCAGGATCACGACGTCCGAGAACGTGGAGTTGGTGCGGGGCGCTTGGCGTCTTCCGCCACGCACGCCTCGTTCCCGGCGGCCGTTTCCTCTGGTGAAAACGCTCCGCGCTGCTCATGTGATCCGGGCTCCGCGGCTCGTCCTTTTCCGACCTCCATATCGATCGGGCGATCAATTCGCGCGCTCTCGCTCTCGTCGTCGGCTTTCCCTTACCTTTTTCTCTCCGCCCCGGCGGGAGCGGCTTGGATTTGTCACGCATGCACGGAGGAGGGGAGGGGGATAAGGGGGATCCGCGCGCGTGCGCCACTGCTTGGAGATGAGGAGGACGGAAGAGATCCAAGGAGAGCGGACAGCGCTGGGCCAAACTCGGCTCGTCTTGTTGTGTTAACGCGCACTGAGGACATGCATGCCGCAACCAGTTACATTAATTTGCGTGGCAACAAAATGGAGATTTGGGTGGTAGTGTAGGACCTCTGTTCGGTTTAACCATTCGTGAGATGTTGATGTTGCTCCTATTTGCATATCATTTCTTGTGGTGTTTGGAGCGTAGCAGCACGATCGACCAAACCGAGACTACCTGTACTTAGGTACTACCACTACTCGTAGCACTCAGTCTAGAGCTAGCGGAGAAAAGGCGAGCGTTGCTCGAACAGGCAGGGCACGAGGTCGCGAGCTTTTGCTTTTGCACAGCTGTCCGAATTCCGAATTGCTTGGACTGGACCGGTACAGTAGCATGCAGTAGGTGAGGCTGGCAAGGCAAGCAGGTGCAGCTGGAGCAGTAGGAGTAGGGTACTGCAGCAAGGACCGGCGTGTTGCGTTGGTGCGGCGTCCAATCATATGCGTGGAAGGAAACCCAACGCAATCCAAGGCGAAGGAGCATGGGCGGCCATGCTGTCCTGCCCACCGTTTTCGGCCACCTGAATTTCGGGCCCAAATCGCAACACCCGGCATGGTCGCCCGGTCGGCAATCTCCATTCCGCGGCCAAGCGCAGAATGAGCTAACTGTAATCTTTTTCTCTGATACAATCGAGGTGCAGTGACTACTGATGAGTAGAGAAATTAGATGTTGGGCAGATAAGCTCATTGTTTAAGCGACTAGCAGGACCACGAAGAACCTCCTCCGAGGTCGCAAAGCTCATTTCCAGCAATTATCCTATTGGCAATGCGCTTGCTAGATCAGTTGCTTTCGGACACGTCGAGAGAAGATCATACGCGAACTTGGCGGTTAAATAAAGAGCCGAACAAATCTCTCGCCTCATGAAAGGATAAAAAAAAGAAATCACAAAGTTATAGCTAATGCGTGTCCAGCTAGAACTGCTTTGGCGAGGGCATCTGATGCAGGAACATATTCGTGCCGGCTTCACTTATAAGGCTGTTCGTTGGTCTCTCGCCGGTGCAGCGGCGAGGCCACAATAATGCATTGTGCGTCCCATGTTGCCGTGGCCTAATATTAATGCATATTTATTTCTTCAAAAAAGAAAGAATGCCGTGGCCCTTTTTCCATGTACTAGTGGCGATGACCCCAGTTGACTAAGGATTTTTACTGTAGAAGATGGTCTATGATGCGTCTGCGAAGAACACACAAGTGCGGCGATCACGTATCAGAATTCGATTCGGAGGATTCCAATTAGAAGATCTGGTCTGCGGTCTGTTCTGTACTGATAAGGCCGACAATTTTAAGCCCAGTTACTGCGGCCCAAAGAAGCCAGGCTGTGTCGTTCTTTCCGCACGGGCCCAGATAAGGGGCCCAGTATTCCACAGCTTAGATGACCGACTGGAGTTCATTTGGCCCAACGGAAGCCCATTAAAATCTATCCGTCTCTAAAAACATACAAAGCCACTATTTTCCACCTCACCGGCTCCCAAGAACTGTTTGTAAAGTGTTTGAATGATGAGAGACTAAAGCAGACCGGCCAATATGACGATGATGAATCTCTTTGCTATGAGCTTTCAATTTTCAACACATCTGGCTGGTGTTGGCATCGCTGCTCATGTTAAAGAATCACATCAATTTGTACCATCGGGAGGAAGAAGACCAACTAATCTAAGAGATATTGTGCTGGCTTAGCATGAAATCAAATGGAGAAGGCCCAACTAACATTGAAGGCTGCCGTTAATGAACAACTTCGCAACCTATTTTTGCGAGGATAGTGGCTAATTTCAGCTAGCTTCGTAGCGGCAACCTGCAAGGGAGGTCTAGCATTGAAAACTGACCTTCTCCTCCAAGAGTTTGGAATCGCTTGTGAGAATGCAAGATCAGAGGAGATGATTTATCGTCCAGGAGAGCGTTAAATCAAATGTTTATGCACATAATTTAGCAAGAAGTTGTGTAAGCTGTTATAGAGCATGTCTGGTTCTTATCATCTATTGACTGTTTGTATCCCCTGTAGTGATAGAGGGCGGTGGTTATTTTTCTAAAAAGCATTACTCACCAGCGACAAAAGGAAAGAAAAAAGAGCCAAGAAGAAGAAATCTAAGCTCTGGCTAAAATTTTAGCCCTGTCACATCAAAAAAAATCTTATTATTTAATAATATTAAATAAAATCT
>LAPY01000110.1:219238-241912 GCA_000970635.1 Eragrostis tef | reverse complement strand
CACCCTTGCCATCGGGTCCATCAAGCTCCTGCGCCCCAATCTCAGTACTGTCATCACTTTTGTAATTGTTGAGCAAAGATGTTCCAATTAAAGCAAAATGGCCATCTGTGGAAATCTCAATGCAACTAATTTGTCCACAAAAAGGTAATAGAACTGAGGTGGCAATAGGGAGTCCATTGACAGTGAAGGTAGATAACGTTTTCTTTGATTCATTCCAAACCAAAATGATTCCTTGAGAAGATAAGCTCACTGCATGTGCCTCTGCAACATCAAGCCTCCTTATCAGCCGACCTGTGCGCAAGGAATGTAGAAGAACGCCTGATGCGTTTGACGAGGAAGCAACAACTCCCAAATCCGGACTAACGGCACAGCAGGTTACTTCCCCTAGATGTCCTCTTATTACATGCATTGGACCTTCGATTCTATGTCTCCTTGTTTCTGAGAGGTTGCTCACACTGCTGCTGGATAGAGGACTGCGCGGTGTTGTCGGTGTCGCCGGTGGAGGTTCAGGAGCATTTTTCTTGTGTACGGAGCCTGTCCGATGAATCCTCCAGAGTATAACTGTGGTATCTCTAGACCCTGTCACTAGGTAGTTGCTATCAGGAGACAACGCAAGGCATGTCACAGGAGCAAGATGTCCAGATGCAGTTTCGATCGTCTTTGCTCCATCTGGAAATACCAACTTCAACGAACCATCCGCATGCCCGCCTATTATAGAGGAAAAATAGTATTTAGAAAATTTCTAAGAAGATTTTAACTACATAGCCAAAGAAGAAGATTTTAACTACGCAGCCAAAGTACAATGAGGCGGTGCACTGGCAGCCTATACAAGTCTTAACAATAAAATTCTAAATTTAAACTTTTTGTAGGAGGGTTATTCAATCTATGACCAAATTGTGATTTCAAAGCCTATCAACCTAAAAAATACAGGGTAACCAAATTGAAGATGGTAACTCGCATTGTTGTAGGACACAGCATCCACTAACTAAATTAGTGAAATGAGAATAACAGATGAAGATGACAGAATATTTAGGCACCATAACAAAATAACGAAAACTACAAAGGTAAATAGTGAAAGGAAATAATCACCGGTAATTATCTCTTTGTCACATGTGACAGCAACAACTGCTGAACTGCGAATCGCAGAAGCAGCAAATGCTATAGCTCGTGGGAACTCGTAATCTTCCGCAGAACTAGCAGATCCTTTGAAAATGCGCATGAGTGCACCACTGGTTGAATTTGCAGCACTTCTACCATGACGAAAAAGGAAAGGCGTCCCTTGCCCATCAGGAGTATTCGGCTGCCAATGATGAAGCGCCACATGTGCTGCAGGAACATCCGAATCTACGACTACAATAGAGTCGTTTGATAAAAGCATAGCACTGGCAGGAACATTGCAACGCTCTGGATTAGGAAGCACATAAGGTTTAAGTTCATTTGGATTCCGGAATATCGTCTGCACAAAAGGATCAGGGCATGGCAAATATTAGTGAGCTACATATGCTATTATATCATGAATATGGAGTATGACAATACAACTGTATAATAATGCTTATTACTATCTTACATTTAGTGGTTCCTTCCGCAGCACAGGAGCTGCTTCAAGTGTACGCGTATCGCAAAAGGATGACAAAGAAAATATGCATGATGGACCTAACCAATATACATCTCAAGAAACATACCTAGATGGATAGATTTAGGTATTCAATAAATAAACAGCATGCAACAAAGATTAGCATATTAGAACCAGTTTCAGGACAGGAATAACACCCCGGTACATCCAATGCGTTCCAGAAGTCTAAGTTTCCATCTTCGCTTTGCCTCAATGGATCAGCCCAAGCATATGGTCAGTCAGTACTGTTCTCTAGGCATATCAGTCCAAATTTAAACTAAGCCATACCAAGCTAATCTTCTAATCCCATAACCAGGATATAAACCATTCACATGAGGAAACCAGCTTCACTGCCTCACTGGAGAAAACATGCCTTGACCTTCTTCAATCGCAGTCACCATCTTGATTTCCTGGCAGGTTCCCAGCACTTCAAGGCAATAGAGGTTCGTTATACCCTAGCTAGACTAAATTTACCTGGGAAGGGCTGAGAAGATTATAACTAGTCCTAAATCTTCCATAGGCTATATATCCTGGTTCTAGACAGGAATAAGGGGATGGAAAATGACCAAACAGTCCATGATAACTATATCCTGGTTCTACACAAGAAATGGGGGACAGAAATGACCAATCGGTTCCAGACAACTTTTTTTCCCTCGTAAAGACGATGCAATGCCGATTTTTTTTCTTCCAAAAGACATTTATCTATGGAGATATGAGAACAGTTTAGCAAACACAATGGAAGAAGCATCTTTGATTGTTGCGACTACTGTTAGAAATGTTTCTTGCTTACCGTTGGCATACTGCTCCTACCATGGACAATGTTAGCTATACATCATAAACAACGGGTAAAAATCAGACACTTGCAGTGACGAAGCTGCTAATATAAAATTACCTGTAGTTGTAAGACCTCTGACAATGGCTTTCTCTTCATGTGAGGGACAGTCAGCAACTGAGATGGTGTTTGTCCAAAGTAAGTTATTTGATCCTGCGTAGCTCGTCGTTCCACCTAAAGAATTTCCGGTAAAACATGAAAAGTTAGACCGTGGCTACTAGGAAAGCCATACAGTAGCTTCAGAGCACAGTACTCACTGGATCTGTAATTTTGTCAATATCCACGGTCCCCTCATATGTAATGTAAAAGAATACATTGTTGGCCATTACCGCTTCTTTACCCCTCTGTTTATATCTGCAGAAGACATCAACAAATAAAAAGGTGACTTAAGTGAAGAAAACACCACAACTGACATCCATAATAACTAACAAAAAGGTTGCTTGGCATCTTATTGATATATTCCCAAACAAGAATTTCATTGATGAATAGCTAGGTAAGAATAATGTAGTAGGACCATTTAGATGAGCAGAAAAATATGAAAGCACCCGAATTTTTTCAGTTCATTTTGGGATCTGACTGTTCTATCTTTTCTTTCCCTATATTGGAAATTGTAGTATTTCACCTTCTTACATTACAAAAATCTTTCTTTTCAGTTTTTGAGACCATGCCCCAACTAAGAGATGCACACCTTGGACATTCACAGGGAAAAGTTTCCAACATAGAATATCATGACCAGGGATCAATTCAGCTAAATTATACACGCAACTAAAATAGAGATTTTTTTTTCAAAGACAGGGCAAAAGTATTAATGGTATTAGCATCATAGATACCTATGTTAAATTATAATTTGTGTGTTTGCGGGCAAACAACAAATTGGTAAAACAAGAATAGCGTACCCAAATATTAGATCAATCCACTCATGCAAATGAGCAGAAGTATGCTCACTCTCAAGGGCCTTCCGGTGTTTATGAATAAAATCAACAGGGTTCTCAGCCCAGGGAGGCAATTCTACAGAATCTGCAATGGTATTCATAATTGCGTAACTCTGTTTGAAGCTGCTAATATAAAATTACCTGTAGTTGTAAGACCTCTGCCAATGGCTTTCTCTTCATGTGAGGGGCAGTCAGCAACTGAGATGGTGTTTGTCCAAAGTAAGTTATTTGATCCTGCGTAGCTCGTCGTTCCACCTAAAGAATTTCCAGTAAAACATGAAAAATTAGACTGGCTACTAGGAAAGCCATACAGTAGCTTCAGAGCACAGTACTCACTGGATCTGTAATTTTGTCAATATCCACGGTCCCCTCATATGTAATGTAAAAGAATACATTGTTGGCCATTACCGCTTCTTTACCCCTCTGTTTATATCTGCAGAAGACATCAACAAATAAAAAGGTGACTTAAGTGAAGAAAACACCACAACTGACATCCATAATAACTAACAAAAAGGTTGCTTGGCATCTTATTGATATATTCCCAAACAAGAATTTCATTGATGAATAGCTAGGTAAGAATAATGTAGTAGGACCATTTAGATGAGCAGAAAAATATGAAAAGCAGCCGAGTTTTTTCAGTTCATTTTGGAACCTGTCTGTTCTGTCTTTTCTTTCCCTATATTGGAAATTGTAGTATTTCACCTTCTTACATTACAAAAATCTTTCTTTTCAGTTTTTGAGACCATGCCCCAACTAAGAGATGTACGCCTTGGACATTCACAGGGAAAAGTTTCCAACATAGAATATCATGACCAGGGATCAATTCAGCTAAATTATACACGCAACTAAAATAGAGATTTTTTTTTCAAAGACAGGGCAAAAGTATTAATGGTATTAGCATCATAGATACCTATGTTAAATTATAATTTGTGTGTTTGCGGGCAAACAACAAATTGGTAAAACAAGAAGAGCGTACCCAAATATTAGATCAATCCACTCATGCAAATGAGCAGAAGTATGCTCACTCTCAAGGGCCTTCCGGTGTTTATGAATAAAATCAACAGGGTTCTCAGCCCAGGGAGGCAATTCTACAGAATCTGCAATGGTATTCATAATTGCGTAACTCTGTTTTTTGTGTACTCAGCTTCATATTTGACATAGGTTTAAATTACATGCAGTTACCTAGCTTTCCTCCAAGTTGAGTTGTACCAAAATCGATACAATTTATGTTGGTAAATGCCTCAGGGAGGTAAAACATCTCAGGTACCTGGATGAATATCAACAGAAAGTTAGATTGCAGCGAAGATCATGACTCGATTTTGACATGAACTATAACATCCACAGAAACTACTACAGACACTTGTCAGGAACTTACTAGCTCTTTTACATCACTCATGTCTTCGAGAACACTATCCCATGTACCAGAAAGATCATAAAACATGCGATCTGCATGGTCAAATTTGCCACCTTGCAGCTGTATAGAGAGTGTCGTAAAAGGTTCCACCCTGAAAAGATAATACAAGACCTGCAACGGATATTAGTCATCAGTACAATAATCAAATATCAATGTGGTAACTGAGTAATGGGAATGCAGCTCATGTTTCCTGAGTATCTGAACAATATATACAAAAGCGGATTGCAACAAACCAAAGTTTTATACAAGTGGTGGAGCCATAATTAGAAATTAATACTGATAAGACATGCGCACAAAGATTTCACTGGTGCAGGCACACATATAACCATTAGAACCTTCTGTGATATGTTGGAGGTTATTCGATAGCCTGCTTAACATAAATTGATCAACCATAAGACTACTGAGGACCTATACAGATAGTTCAATGCAGCCCAAAGTACTTTCCAGAGTATAATGCATAGCCAGTGATAAGTAAATATTTGATTCGTCTTTATTAGTATATATACCGTGCCAGCACTGGAGTAATGTGAACCATAATGAAACTTTGGGATGATTGGATCCTCAAATGTAGAGTACCGTTCTTGGAACTTCTTTAGACGTTCGGGGTTTAGTGCTCCAATTGGCTGCATCAAATAATACCCACTATGGTCAGTAGATTATTGGTAAAGATAGGAGAAACAAATTAGCAGATGCCAACCTTTGAAAGATCCCGATACGTAGAAGGATCATCCAGATTCAGTACTCTGGACTTGTAATCTGCTATTATCCAAGGAAATACAGGATACTGCACAAGCAGACAAGATTACTAGGGTGACAAGTTACCCTGTTCAACCAAAAATACATATTGTTTAGGATATCGACCTGAGTAATGTCATTGTAACTGCGCCCAGCAAGAGTGTTCAATTCCATCAAATACTCAAAATTGCTAATCTGAACAAAATAGACATCCTTAGACCTCAAAAAAATACAAATAAATTTCATAGAATAAATTCTACTTTAGTGTTCATGTACCTCCCAGTTAGCCCAGCGCTCCGTCAATTGAGTTCTTTTAAGAATTTGCTCAGCTCTCTGAAATAAGCATAGATAACTACGCATCATTGCAGATTCATAATGCTAGAGGTTAGGTAAAATTTGCTGAACACAAACCTGGGTAGCTAGAAAGATGTCATTCAGGTTAGGAGGTTTTGCGTGAACAATGGCTCGATAAGCGTTTTTACGTGCATCAATAATAAGCACAGATAACTACGCATCATTGCATATTCATAATGCTAGAGGTTAGGTAAAATTTGCTGAACACAAACCTGGGTAGCTAGAAAGATGTCATTCAGGTTAGGAGGTTTTGCGTGAACAATGGCTCGATAAGCGTTTTTACGTGCATCAATATCCTACACCAAGTAAACATAATTCTTAGATATTCATGCAGCAGGCAAGGAATTAAAGTGCGAAGTAGTGTTTCATTAAGGATGTACCCCGAAATCAAAAAAGAAATTCGACCTATCCACCATGAATAATTCCAAAGCGCTTCGACGTAACAAGTATCTGCAACACGCATTTTAACTCAAAAAATGTGTGAATAGCATATTAACAAGAAAAACTACTTGACAGAAGATGCTGAGTGCAATTATTCATCCTCAAAACGAGATATTTTCTTTCAACAGAACTGGGTGTTACTGTCACTTTATGCATCAGATGAGATAGAAGAAAACAATAACAACTGCCCTAATCCCAAAGAAATATTTACCGTCTGCTATATATCTGATGAAGCGAAGAGATCAACCAACTTCGATCTTTATCTTGTTGATCGCATTGGCCACTAGTAGATGCACCATCATCAATGTTACTGTCACTTGAACGCGCGTCAATTATGAAGTTAATTCTCTTTGATGTTACCTGGTAACAAAGTTACAGTGAATCCATTAAAGCTAAAGAGAGAGTTGAATAAAAAAAGAACTATGATTGCTAGTAAAAAAAATGAAACAAAAGAATTCTAATAAAATGGTTTGATATGACATAATGACAAAGACATCTATGTAAGCAAATCAGAAAGCAGACAACGGAAATCATGCATATTTTACACAAACCCAAGACTAGGACTGGCCTTTCGGCTGTCGCCCTGCAGCGTCACGCTACTGTAGCATCGCCCTTCCTTATCCCTCAGGTTAGTTTAATTAGAGATAAGATCCCAATACATCTTAAGCTCTAGGGAGCGTAAGCCCTAACCTATCCTACCCCATTACAAGAACATAATACAGATCAGATCATGATTAGTAGCATAGATAGTTAGAATGCATAACTTGACTTCTAAACATTACTAAATGATAACTTTCTTAACATTGTTTATAGATCAAAAAAGAATAAAAAGGTTATCACCTTGCCTATTAATTATTTACTTCATCAAAGAGAAAAGAAAGCAACAAGATATTTAGACATAAAATGGCATATGATTAGGTTCTCATTTTAAACTATTTAAGATAGAAAAGAAGCG
Source organism: Eragrostis tef (assembly GCA_000970635.1). Classification (NCBI taxonomy): domain Eukaryota; kingdom Viridiplantae; phylum Streptophyta; class Magnoliopsida; order Poales; family Poaceae; genus Eragrostis; species Eragrostis tef. The sequence goes on along the minus strand of LAPY01000110.1, from coordinate 234,637 downwards.
TGCTGGGATTGCTAATCCTGATATACCCTATATATACTGAATGTAATGTTGATTGAAGTATTTCAACAGTAACAATGCGTCAGCTCAAGAAATTGTGTTATGAGAAAAAGAGACGTAGCATGACAGGAAATGTAGAGGCGTAATTTTGTATTTCCGTCCTACATAGCATATCAAATTTAGCTCATTTATCATAAGATTATCTATGACCAGTTGACCACAGGAACATGTTAACTACTTTGCAGAACACCACTAGTATTGTGGCTTATACTGCTGTAATTAATACAGCTCAACGTTTATCTAGAACTGCATCGTTGTACTAAACGTATTGCATGATTCACTGTAGCAGTTCGTCTTATGATTGATGTTAGAAAACTACAAGTCTGCAACATATGCATACGAATACACCGTATATGCAATTTGATATGACTGAAGCTGAAATGTGTGGGCATCAGCTAACAACCTTATGGAAAAACAATATTTGAAAAAAAATTGAATTCAAACAAAAACGTATTAATACTAAGCATGCTTCAAGTCAATGCATGACAAAACAAAAACTCTGCTGTGTGTTTTGAAACTGCTCATGGCACAAGTACATACTCACAACTGAATAATGCTTACTTGGAAAGTTCCTCTGACAACTTTCAATGGTCGCACCATCTTTGATGGCAGTTCAACAATAATCCTCTCATCACCTTCACTAGGCACATAACTGGGTGCAAGAACTGTAGTTCTAACCAAGTTGCGATCAGCAGAAATGCCGGAACTTCTTGAACCTACTGATCCTTTTACTGATTGTTGATCAGCTGCAGAAGAATGCTGAAGTTGATCATCATCAATACCGCTGCGAGTAGTGTCAGCATCCAACAGCTCTTTTTCCTCATTTTTCTCATCCATTGAAATGGCTTCAGCCACAATTGCAGAAGCAGATGATGGAAGTGTGTTTGTTAGAGAAGAATCAGCACCCTCTGAGTTGCATTCATTTGATTGCGCAGCAGCACTAAGAAGTTTCCGGTCCTCGTAATCAGCAGCTGCGCCTAAATGATCAGATCCCTTGTAGTTTCTTTTCATAAATCTTCTCATCCTTGAAGAGCTTTCAGTAAAATCTAATTTCCAGAACACCTGTAAAACAGATAAGTGACAAAAATATTAGAAAATATCCAGAAGCAGCATCACACAGGTTCACATTTCTTCTAGTTCAGAATGTACTGGGAAACCATTTGAGCAGTTTCCAGGAAGATGACACAGAGCAGGAGAACAGAGATGAAAAACAAATTATTATCAGCACATACACGATCAGGAGTACACAGAGGTTGTCTGAAAGGTCCATATAGTCTACCCATATCTGTTAGGCAATGAAGAAGATGCCGCCATGCTCGAAGCCCAGTTGACGCACGGTGTCGATTCAACACATCGACTAGTGTTTGCCTTTCCATCTGCATTTTCAGATTTTAATTACGTTATGTGAATTTGAAGTCTCAGAAATTGAAGTGTACCATGTGGATTTACCTCAATTCGTTGTAAGTTTCTTGCTAAGGCTAAACAAGAAACAAGAGCTGCAACATATTTATATGAAAGTGCTGAAAAATCCCTATTATACGAAGTTATACGAAACCAACTTCGATCTTTATCTTGTTGATCGCATTGGCTACTGGTAGATGCATCATCATCAATGTTACTGTCACTTGAACGCGCGTCAACTATAAAGTTAATTCTCTTTGACGTTACCTGGTAACAAAGTTACCGTGAATCGATTAAAGCTAAATAGAGAGTTGAATAAAAAAAGAACTATGATTGCTAGTAAAACATTGAAACAAAAGAATTCCAATAAAATGGTTTGATATGACATAATGACAAAGACATCTATGTAAGCAAATCAGAAAGCAGACAACGGAAATCATGCATATTTTACACAAACCCAAGACTAGGACTGTTATGGACTGGCCTTTTGGCTGTCGCCCTGTAGCGCCACGGCTAGTGTAGCATCGCCCTTCCTTATCCCTCAGGTTAGTTTAATTAGGGATAAGATCCCAATACATCTTAAGCTCTAGGGAGCATAAGCCCTAACTTATCCTACCCCATTACAAGAACATAATACAGATGAGATTATGATTAGTAGCATAGATAGTTTCAATGCATAAATTGACTTTTCAACATTACTAACTGAGAACTTTCTTAACATTGTTTATAGATCAAAAAAGAATAAAAAGGTTATCACCTTGCCTATTAATTATTTACTTCATCAAAGAGAAAAGAAAGCAACAAGATATTTAGACATAAAATGGCATATGATTAGGTTCTCATTTTAAACTATTTAAGATAGAAAAGAAGCGTGCTGGGATTGCTAATCCTGATATACCCTATATATACTGAATGTAATGTTGATTGAAGTATTTCAACAGTAACAATGCGTCAGCTCAAGAAATTGTGTTATGAGAAAAAGAGACACATGAAGTATGACAGGAAATGTAGAGGCGTAATTGTTCAGATACGTTGTAGTTAATTAAGCTCAACGTTTATCTAGAACTGCATCGTTGTACTAAACGTATTGCATGATTCACTGTAGCAGTTCGTCTTATGATTGATGTTAGAAAACTACAAGTCTGCAACATATGCATACGAATACACCGTATATGCAATTTGATATGACTGAAGCTGAAATGTGTGGGCATCAGCTAACAACCTTATGGAAAAACAATATTTGAAAAAAAATTGAATTCAAACAAAAACGTATTAATACTAAGCATGCTTCAAGTCAATGCATGACAAAACAAAAACTCTGCTGTGTGTTTTGAAACTGCTCATGGCACAAGTATATATTCACAACTAAATAATGCTTACTTGGAAAGTTCCTCTGACAACTTTCAATGGTCGCACCATCAAAGAAGGCAGTTCAACAATAATTCTCTCATCACCTTCACTAGGCACATAACTGGGTGCAAGAACTGTAGTTCTAACCAAGTTGCGATCAGCACAAATGCCAGAACTTCTTGAACCTACTGATCCTTTTACTGATTGTTGATCAGCTGCAGAAGAATGCTGAAGTTGATCATCATCAATACCGCTGCGAGTAGTGTCAGCATCCAACAGCTCTTTTTCCTCATTTTTCTCATCCATTGAAATGGCTTCAGCCATAATTGCAGAAGCAGATGATGGAAGTGTGTTTGTTAGAGAAGAATCAGCACCCTCTGAGTTGCATTCATTTGATTGCGCAGCAGCACTAAGAAGTTTCCGGTCCTCGTAATCAGCAGCTGCGCCTAAATGATCAGATCCCTTGTAGTTTCTTTTCATAAATCTTCTCATCCTTGAAGAGCTTTCAGTAAAATCTAATTTCCAGAACACCTGTAAAACAGATAAGTGACAAAAATATTAGAAAATATCCAGAAGCAGCATCACACAGGTTCACATTTCTTCTAGTTCAGAATGTACTGGGAAACCATTTGAGCAGTTTCCAGGAAGATGACACAGAGCAGGAGAACAGAGATGAAAAACAAATTATTATCAGCACATACACGATCAGGAGTACACAGAGGTTGTCTGAAAGGTCCATATAGTCTACCCATATCTGTTAGGCAATGAAGAAGATGCCGCCATGCTCGAAGCCCAGTTGACGCACGGTGTCGATTCAACACATCGACTAGTGTTTGCCTTTCCATCTGCATTTTCAGATTTTAATTACGTTATGTGAATTTGAAGTCTCAGAAATTGAAGTGTACCATGTGGATTTACCTCAATTCGTTGTAAGTTTCTTGCTAAGGCTAAACAAGAAACAAGAGCTGCAACATATTTATATGAAAGTGCTGAAAAATCCCTTCCCGGAACTGACTTAGAATCGGCCGATTGCAGGCACTCTTTCCAAGCAGCACTCATAGCTTCTGCTGTATTCCACCTCTTTGCACGTTCAACATCACCTGAACTTCTCCTTTGTCCTGATGTTGCCATTGCTACAGCACTAAGGCCCCTTCTTGAACCTATCTTAGCAGTCCGCTCAAGGTCACGAGCAGCCGCCAATGCTGCAGCTTTCGCTGCTGCTTTGTCCTTTGGGGTGGACCCAGGTTTGTTAGCTGTTGTATCACTAGGCTTTTGGAAACTTGAGAAAGTTTGTAGTCTTGCTATTGCTTTGCGCTCAGGCAACGATGTGTCGCGCCTACTCAAGGTATTCCTAGGAGGTGTAACTGTTTCTGTACCAGAGGCGCCAGCAGCCATCATGGCTAATGCCATTGCAACTGGTGGTGACGCAAAAGCAGCAGCCCAGCCAGGCGATACCATCAAAAGAGCAGCCTGAGCTCAAAAGGAATGAAACAATAAATTCCAATCAATATGTTTTCTCTGAAAGAAAATGCAAAATAAAATGCAGTAATAAATTTTAGACCAGACAAGACCCGCAACATTAAGACATCAAACTGAGATCAAATGTTAAATATTATCAGTGTCCACAACAGCAAATACTATGCTTAGCAACTGACAAATAAGTAAATTTTGTAAATGATTTTTTTTTAGGAATTATGAAGGCGTTATTACCCCAATTTCTGAATAAGCTGACAAAATCAAGCATATGTGCCATTAACAGATTAGAAAAAGGATCAGGTTATTATCAGACTAAAACAACAATCACAAGTTGAAACTTGAGACATACGAGTTGCTTTCTGACAAGATTGCCAGATCAGGTCAGGCCAAAATCAAACTCCTTCCATTATCTTTGAGTTGATGTTTTGTTATTGCATGTACTTATCAAGGAAAATCACAATATGACCATATAGACCTACTAAGTTTTGGGTACTTGGTAACACATCAAATTTGGCTATCCCCTAGACCACCCGCTTTAATTTAGAGACCAATGAACAAAGATATTGAATATTGTAAAATGTGGCATGCACTCAGGTTGTGTTTGGAACATAGGAACTTTTCTGATTACCAAGATAAATAAACTGTTCCATTTGAAATTCCCGCTTCTATAAAGGCCTAATTGACGTATGGAGAGTTTAGGGAGATGTTGCCATGTTTCTCTGGAAATTCTATCATATAAATCAAATCATACAGTACCTCGATGGGCAACGCATCTGCTGCTAAAGCACGATCATCAGCAATCAGTGGATTTTGTCCATCTGAAGAAGTAAGCTCATGAATACCAGCCAAAAGAGGCCGCCACCTCCTTAGGATGGCTACAAAAGGTGGCACAATCAGCTCAATATATTGTTTCCTTAGGGGTTTTCTGTCCCTACCAACAGCATGCCATACCTGCATCAAGGGCAACACAGGATATCTTCTTATGAGCAACAAGTTATGTAGCCTTTTACTCTGTGTTACCTAAAAACATCCTTACTAAGACAAGATGAACAAAACATTAAAAGTCTAAATTTATTTACAACATTGTCGTTCATTCGATAATGATGTTAGTGTTGGATGAGCAAGATGATACTGTTCTTTTGCACGTATATCGTAGAGAAAATGAAATCAGCGCAGGTCATGAATAACTTTACGTACATGTTTTATGTAACATGAATATGTTGACTTGAATTTTTTTATCAAACATTGAAAAGTAACTGAATCAGACATTCAATGCGGAGGAGGGAAAGTGGGGACACATTCTATTTTGAAATGAGACGATACACAACTCTCTTGCGTATTCGAGGAAAAAAAAGGTGGGAACACAAGCATGCTCACATCTACACACCAACACGTCATATTGCCATATCTAAGATAAAATATAGCGATCCTTCTTACACAAAGAAACAAGGAAAAGAAAATAGAACTCAAACTGTGAGACATGTCGAAAAACAGATAAATTCCAGAAAATGAAGGATCCTTAATCCATAGCGACCAAAATTGATAGAAACGCAATTGCTAAGTGCATTCGGTTAGTCACACTCAGGGGCATGACTTCTAAAGCAGTATGATACAGGAACAGGAACTAAGTGTAGCTTAGTTGGTTAAGGTTGGGGATGTACACCCTGACTACCCCTGTTGGTTGATTTCCTATTATATGATATCATACAGAAACATATGATCAACTCAAGAATGCGAAACAAACTCACCTCTGAATAAAGAATAGAGGAAGCAACCAATACTCTCTGTCTCTTAGACTCAGAGATTGGCATATTGAGGATGGGGCCAAGCACACTGCAATCATAAATTCCCAATGAAATAAGAATTGACAAAATTATCACCAACAAGCCATAACAGAATGAAAGACCACCTAGATATTATATAATGTATGAAAGCAACTGTGCTATCATCTAAGTTCAATGGATCTGACATTGTTTAGAGATGGAGTTACCTCCAAAGAAGAGCAGAACGAGGTTTTCTTGGAGATGAATAACTGTTGCCATCAAAGGTCAACATGCTCCCAGCCTGATGACCCATTCCTTCTGATACATCCTTTATGTTGATGTCCCTCATAAAAGCATCACCTTCAGAATTGTCATCCTCCCTCAATGAAACAAGAACCATTCTGAGCATACAAAGAAACGGCTGGTCGCTATCTAACAACTGATAGAGTGCGGTCATGATCTGACATTGTTTAGAGATGGAGTTACCTCCAAAGAAGAGCAGAACGAGGTTTTCTTGGAGATGAATAACTGTTGCCATCAAAGGTCAACATGCTCCCAGCCTGATGACCCATTCCTTCTGATACATCCTTTATGTTGATGTCCCTCATAAAAGCATCACCTTCAGAATTGTCATCCTCCCTCAATGAAACAAGAACCATTCTGAGCATACAAAGAAATGGCTGGTCGCTATCTAACAACTGATAGAGCGCGGTCATAACCCCCATACCAGGGCCAGACCCCCCTCCAATACCAAGACCACCGCCAAGTCCAGAATCATCCAACAGAAGCGCCTGCAACACAGCAACTGATTTCTTCACAAGTTGAAGTTCAATCCAGTTTCCATTCGAGTCCTTCTCTAGGATAGATTTCCAAGATTCCCAACCACTTCCACCACCACCAAATACATCAGATTTGGCCGGAATGCCAACACCATACCACAAACGGCTTCTGTACTTCCAACTTTCCCCAAGATCGGCTATGCAGCTCCCGTAAGACACTAATGCATGCCTGACAGATTCATAAGGCTCAGCTGCTGTTGCTGCTGTAAGACGTTCCATCACGGCAGCAGGAATTTGTCCATTTGCATCGGCCATAGAAGTAAGCACCTGCATCAGTCCCACAGCAACAAAAATGAAGAAAGCATTCACAAGATAAAAATTCAACTATCTACCAGCAATAGCATATCAATGTAAGCCACGAAGGTACGGTCAACAGTGGATATGTGCAACGAACAATTCCTTTTAAGAGATAATTGCTTCAGTGCCCCTGTTTTGACCTCTAATTGCGCGTTTGCCCTCGTTATTTCAACTTGGTGAATCACTTTCTTTTAAATCTAGGAATTAGACCTCCAGTGGTGCCTTTCAACTTTGAAGGTACTTCACACAAAACGTTAATGTGTCGGCACGACAATAGCTAGATTGAAAGAGTTTAGATGCAATCTAATATGGTACTGTGTAATTAGAAATTTCTTGCTGAACTCCTTTTCAAGAAAGTGGCGAGTATGATGTAAATCACTTTCTTCAAACCATGAGTCTAGCATTGATTATGCCAATGATTTGTTCTCACCACATATGATAATGAACTAGCAGGGCATTGTAACCAAGGTGACTACTGCAAAAAATATATATCTAGTGAAATATCCAGGCACAACTACCCAGATAACAGATGAAAACTGACTAAAATGGTCCAAGAATGAAATATGTAACTGGCAGTGCCACCTTTTGCTATGACTAGACAACAGATTGAAGAAAATAATTAAAATGATCTTTCCCATTTAAACGCGGAAGATGAATGTAGTGAACTACTAACATTTGATGTGTGGTCACGACAGCTAGATGGACACTTCATGAAAATAGTATCAAAAACTATAGAATGCAATAATATATAGCCACCATGTATTACGTACATCTACCGGAAGTCCACCAGCATCACTGGACAAAGATGAATGTCTTGATGCGAAAGCAGATTCGATACCAGTTTTGCCCACAGAATTTGATCGACTAGCAGCCAACGAAACCATTGAGGCAGAAGATACACCACTAGCTCCTGAAAGGGATGTGCAAAAATGATGGCCTTGTGACCTCAAATGATCTTCCACTAGCATCAGAATAACTATCGCATTCTCTGCTAGTGCTACTGAGAGATGGGCAGCATTTTCTGCTTGTACTTTTGCTTCTTCGGGAGATAAGCCCTCTGCTGCAACACCAGCTGCAGCCGCTGCAATTACTTCAGTCTGCGGTGCATACAAATAAAATGAAGACATTAAAGATAATAATAACACACAGTAGACACAAAAAATGGGAAAAGAATATCAAATCGTAACAACCTGCATCATGATTATTACCAACATAATGTAAACCATACAAAGATTAAATTAACAGTATGACAGACAATTGATGACCAAGTTCAAAACAACAATAGAAACAGGGATTACGAATTTGTATCCATGGTAACATCAATAATAACAGAAACAAATGATGTAAAGTACCAGTGCTAACACATTTAAGAGCCAGCCTGCAGTATAAGCATATGAATTAGTCATAACCATAATTCATCTAGCTTTTCCATTTCCCTACTAATATATCAAATTCAAATCAAAACAGGGTAAAAGAAACAACTTTCAACACACAACAAAGGGAAATTATTAACTACAGGAAATTATAGCCTACAAATTCTAACAAAAATAATCCATGCTTAGCAGGCAGACCATGTCGAAATGGACAACTACCTGAACTTGAAGCTCCCTAGCAGAAAAATCAAGCAAGTCACCCAGTATTCTCCTTTTGAAAATAGGTAATGATTCTTCACGTCTAATAAAAGAATAGAAGTAGAAACTTGTCATGAATAAATGAAGAAAAAAATCTCAGCAACAAAAGGGTAGACATGGCAGAGAATTCATATTGTTGCCTTGAAAGTATGAATCTTGGCAGAACATTCTCAGTTTTTCTCAGACCACTTAGCCGAATTGTCTAGCAACATTGCAGATCTTAAGAGGAAGGAGGGTACCTGATCCTTTGGTCTCCAGTGCTCGATCCTCCGACCATTGAAAGCCACTCTGCACAATGGATCGTCGCCTCCACATCCTAAATAATTGCAGGGATTTTCGTGTTAAAATGCAATGCGTTTATCAACCAGTTCAAACCTATTTACAGAGAAGCAAAGGTTGCAAAACTGTAAATTGGTTAAGGAATAAGATGTATTCCCTCCGTCCGGTATTTTATGCCGTTCCAACCAAACAATTTGGCTTGTGGCCAGCACAAAGTCCCTGTCTGAAATGACAACAAATCCCGAACATAGAGAGTACATCATAAGAAAGATCTTACCTTCCACCCATCTTTTTGACGCATTGAATGCTCCAGCATGATAATCAGGAAATTGTGTATAAGGTCTTCAATCTCACCACTGCTTATACCGTCAGTATTTTTCTTAGCACCCATCTACAATTATAAATTTCGAAATTAGAGTTACGTGTAACATAAAGCGCGAGACGATGAAATGTGATTAATCTACCCTTTCATCCAAATTCAATTTTCATTAGAGAATGATGAAAAAAAAAAGCTTGTAACACTTACCTCATGATTATAAATCAAAACCTCCAAAATCCATTCTGGCCACTCTGCAATTGAGGTTATCGTGGTTCTATTATCTGGATGACTGCAAGCCAAAAAGAGAAGATCCTGAAATGATACACAAACAAATTTGGCACCATAAGAAATTATATCTCAAAAGATATGAATTGATAAGAGCAAACAACATATATGTGTCTATTATGAACAAAGAGGGTGAACATAAAACTATATAGAACAGTACAAATTAAAAATAAGCATCCAGAGTGTTTGCCTACATGGTGTCAAACGTGCAAGTGACACAGGCATCTCACTAGTGTCCTACTGATTATTGTCCCAAATGTTTACAAGCATCACAACTGGTTGTTGAGATGTACAGCATTCAAATTTAAGCCACACTTACATATGTAGGTTGAGCAATGCAAATGAAGCAGAAAATCACAAATATCATTTTTGAAATGGCACCTCTAACCTAAGTAAAGAAATTCAAGTGGTGGATAGTGCAGGTCAAGACTCAAGACATACAGCTCCATCTTCCTCCCTTGGCCCCTCTTTCTTTCTCTCCGCATCAATTAAATAGGAACTAACTGAGTCACAGTGTTATCTTCCAGATTTGAATCTAAGACCATGCCATGGATTGGAGATTTTTATAGAACTCTTTAACGAATACGCAATAATCATAATGAAACCACAGAAGGCAGACCATAGTTCCATAATAAATATCAGTCAGACAGACATCACAACGAGAAAAGGCCAATCCATTTGCAGCATGTGGCTTTGACCTTGTTCAAGAAAGCCAAGACTTATGACCTTAGGATTATTAAGGAGCCTCCTTTAATGTTCCCAATAAAAAATAGCTTTGACATGAAAATACAAGTAGCATAAGGCTATGAAAACACACCTGTATAGCACGAGCTTGGAATGCCCTAGATGCAAATGGAAGTGAGCGGAGTAGGACTAGCAAAAGTTGGATATGTTCAAAACGGTGACCACTATCATATAGGTTAAGATTTTCATCGACTGAAGAAACATTAATCTGCATCCAAGAACATAACAATATCAAAAACAGAAATTTTAGAATGAAAACAGTTGGTGCAACAGTTTATCAATTCAACTGAGGAACCAAAACATGGTCCATATAATTAAACTCAAAAGTTGTGGTGTGCTTGTATGCTACCAAAAAAGTGAGAAAAAAATATTAAACCACATAAATATGTGCAATGCTATATGTACAGCCATTTTCTTACAATTAAGTACAGCTTATCATCGAATGGCTCAAGTACTCAGAAAACACACATACCGCAGCAGAAATCAGAGCCATATAGATATTTGCAGTCATAAGCCTACTCGGAGCTGCTTGGAATGCTTTCTGTAATGCAAAAAGTAACAACGATACTCTGTCTTCTGACACAGTATTTCCTTCTTCATTAAGGTTGGTCTGATTACCACCAGGAATTTTTGAACTTGCAGCACCAGAATCAAACTTAAGGTGACCTGATGCGACTAGAGCACCAAGAATGTGAATGATTCCAACAACAATTCCATCACCTTTGTCGACATTGTAAACATTGTTCCGGACATTATCAGAAGTAATTGAGAAAGTTATGCCGCCCAGATTCTTTAGGAGCCCATTCTCGGAACTTGGCACCATTTTTTCAATGTTTGGGTCCAGCATCTTACGAGAAGCAACATTTGTGTCTGTGGCTTCATGTTCAACCACTTCTTTGTAAATGACGGTTTCATGATGTTCGGATACTCTGTCTTCTGACACAGTATTTCCTTCTTCGTTAAGGTTGGTCTGATTACCACCAGGAATTTTTGAACTTGCAGCACCAGAATGAAACTTAAGGTGACCTGATGCGACTAGAGCACCGAGAATGTGAATGATTCCAACAACAATTCCATCACCTTTGTCAACATTGTAAACATTGTTCCGGACATTATCAGAAGTAATTGAGAAAGTAATGCCGCCCAGATTCTTTAGAAGCCCATCCTCAGAACTTGGCACCGTTTTTTCATTGGGGTCCAGCATCTCACCAGAAGAATCGTTTGTGTCTGTGGCTTCATGTTCAGCCACTTCTTTGTCAATGACCGTTTCATGATGTTCAACTGATTTAGTTTCATCAACCTGGCATTTGTCATCACCACTAGAAGCTTTTCTGTCGGAACTTGCATCCCTCAGGAAATCATTTTCACTTGAAGTTGCACTAAAATCATCCAATATATTTTTATTACCTGCTTTAGCTTCCCGCTGTAAAAGGACGAGAAGTGCTTCCACACCACCATTAGAGATGAAGGATTGAGCAAACATATTGGCTCTAGAGACATTAGGCTGTACAATCAACCTATAGATGAGGTGCAGCACCCTTGCAACCTGCCAACAAGTACATCATAAAAATAACAAGAACCCACTTATTACTTGGTCGCTTTAAAGGAGGGTAGATGGAGCTCCTACACATATTTCATTGTGACTGTCATAAGATGCCGATAAGTACAAAATAAATCCTAAGAGAAAACGGCTAACTTGTCCAGCTAGTCCCAATCCCCGGTCAAGGAGGATGGTTGTGACAGGTTTGATGAGTCAACATAAATACAGATTAAGCAATGACTCCTTATGAAGATGAAATAGCCTACCCAACTTGTTTGGGAAGCTTTGGTACTTAATATGGGTATGGGCCAAGATGGATGCAAAAGCGGCAGGAAGCTCAAAAACCACCACCAATAGTTGGGGGTTTTCTAAATTGACAGTTAAGTCAATTGTCTCCCTCCCTACCTAGAGTTCCATATCGTATTTCGCACTGAAACCTATGAAGTAAAGTTCGTAATTATTTCATCTACTTCTCATGTTGTATGGAAAAAAGGTACATTAGGTATCCAATATACTAAATATGCACCACTTTGTTGTGTTTAACTGATTCAACAGGATCTTTCATATAACATATGCAGACTCACACCATAAGAGATGTAAGCATTATGTATTTTCCAGTCATCATATCTTGGTAGAAACAGAAATGAATGTAAGTATTGATGGAATTTGGCAAGTTTGACTAGTAATATGATGTCCCAAGTACCTGATTAGGCTGTGGGCAGTCAACAATAAATCCAATCAAGCAGCGGACATCATCTGAAATCGCTGTTGAAGACGCTGCTCCTAGCAGCAGTTCAATAATAACCAAAAGTTCATCGACCAGTGCATTCACTTCACCAGGAGATCTCTTAGTTCCAGTAAGTGCAAAGTTATCAATTGAATCTGGTTCCCGTACTGCCCAGTAACATCTTCTACAACCATCAAGAAGCATTTGCATCGCCTTTGCATCTCGCATGCAAGCAGATTCTGTAAATACCATGTCTGCAAGAGAGGAGAGAAGTTTTTTCTGTAAACCATAGTTGCAAGAACTCCACAACTTCAGGTCCAATAGCAAACTGCTGAAAAGCTGCACTTTGAGCTCATGATTGTTTGTTTGAGATTGGCACAAAGATACTATAGCAGCAACAAGCTCCTCATCAGTCGGTGCCTTTTCTCCGGTTTCCAACTTTGAAAGAGCTTGTAATAGATGATTCAAAACACATGATAAAAGTTCCGGTGCAAATGTCTGGCATAGTTCTTCATTATTTCCAGGATGTTGAATGGCCAGGGAAATAATCCTGAAAACTGGAGCAGAAAGGGAAACAGTGGCAAGCGACAATGATAAATCACCAGGTGAAGGTTCAAGGCTATCCATCTGCACATTGCTTATGGTTAGTGGAAGTAAAGCCATTGGACCACCATAAGCTAAGGCCCATAAAGCTTCTGAGGGTCGCACACGAAATGAAACATGAACCAACCCAAGAACCTCTGCAGGCCTTCGATGAGTTCCTACAATTGAAACAGAAGAAAGTACCAGTTAGATCATATAACAGAGAATGGCCCAGAAGCATCCAGAGGCAGCTGGACCAGAAGATATACGTTTACAAACAGAAAATGGAGTGAATGATTCAACAAAGCTAATCTATTAAAGGACTCAATTGTTTCCAATTGAAGAACGGAGTCTCCAATGCGTAAAATACCGGTTGCTTGGTAGAAGTAAAATGCCTAGAAGATCGAAACCATTTATTTTCAGATCAGAAAGCATAACTACTAAATGAACCACGGACCAAAATCGAGGGATTCAAATAGGTGGTAATGCTGGCGCAGAAATAGGAATATAGTGAGTAAGTGGGGGAATTGAGGGTGGTACCTGATGAACCAGAAGGGGAAGCATCCGGACAAAATCGCCCGGTAAGCAGACTTGGATGATAGAGAAGATGCAAGCTTCCCCCGATCTCGTTGTTAAGTGTGAAGCTCTCTTCTGCTATATTTTTAACATGGTCATTGGTTGCCTTCCATGGCAAACCTGCACCATTTCCAAAACTGGGAAGTATATCTCCTCCTCGAGATGCCAGCCGGCTCATTCTTTCTGTCCCAATTGGCTCCTTGAAAATATAGACAGGTCCCATTTCAGCAAACAATGGGCATTGCCGCCGACGCCTCTGCAGGCCTGCAATAGTTGGCGGTGGATTCGTTCCAATGCAGCAAAATGCAAGTGGCTTGGATATACGCGGGAACTCAAACGGACGGCTCTCATACAGGCTACCATCCACATACAGCCTCAATTCACTCTCACCCTTCCCAAGCAAACCATGCTTGTTTGTGTGCTCCAACCCAACAAAATACCAACACTGAGGCTTGAACGCATAAGTGAAATGCAGAGAAGCCTTCTTACCCCTACCGCCTACACTCTCCACAACCAAGAACTGGCCATGGAAGTAAGCCTCCACACCCTGGTTATCTGAAGAGAGAAAGCTGAAAAGTCGGGGCATGTGTGTCGTTCCTTCTCCTGCAAGGGCGCTTGCAGCCGCGGCTGCTGACATTGCTGATGATTTTCCTGATGTTGCCGCGGCAGCGGCAGCAATGGCGGCTGCAGCTGTTGCTGTGCTAAGTGTGTCCGAGAATGACTCTATGTAAATCCAAGTGGCGAACCCATATCCGTTCAAAAAGGGCCACCTGCTATCACCAGGGCCAAGCAGACCAGAGCTCTCGCCATCAAACTCAAATGTTGCAGCGGGACCTCTTGCTTCCTTGCTTCCCATGGCCTTTTCGAGTGCCAGCATTAGTGGCGTGGCCCAGCTCGTCCCAAGGGCCTTCCTAACCAAATCAAGCCAGGAATGCAGGTCCTTCACGCTAAGCGAGTGCCCACCCAAAATCTCAATGCACTGAAGGATTCGTGTCCCGTCCCAGCCGGATTCCTGATCCTGCTGAACGAACAGCTTCTCTGCAGCTTCAAGGAGGACGGCCAGGAGGCCCGATGAAGAGCACATGGAACGGTTGCGTGTGCAGGCGCGGAGCGCTGCATACAGGCCCGCGGCCATCCGAGTGCGTGGCGACGGCTCCTCATCGCCGGGGAGGTGAGGCAAGAGCTCCGCGGCGACAACGGCAGCACGTGAGCTGAACATGATGCTCGGGGGAGCGCCAGTGCCGGTGGCGTCGCCAGCCTCGTCCGCGCCGCCCATGGTTTCCAGCAGCACGTCGACGACGGGGTGCGCCAGCTCGCCCTGCTCCTGCGCGACCACGTCGACGAGGAGGTCAGCCCCGCCGGCGATCGCCGCCTCCACCGCCCGCACCACCTCCTGCGGCGCGTCGGCGGGCACTCCGGGCGGCCGCGGCCTCCTCCTCGGCGTCGGCGAGGGCTCGTACGGCGTCGCGGGCGTCGCCGGAGTGCTGGCACCCATCTCTGGATCCGACGGCGGCTCCGCGGCGCCCCCCCCCT
>LAPY01000110.1:206106-218340 GCA_000970635.1 Eragrostis tef | reverse complement strand
GCGCGTCGTCCTCCATTGCTTGGGCTTTACTCCGTCATCAAACCCCAGAAAAAAATCGAAACGAAGTCGCGGGGTGGGAATGCCAGCGGGAATCGGTCAACGGAAGTGAAACAGCGGGCGGTGGAGCGCGGCGGAGACTGAAAGGATGGGAGGGGGGGAAGGGCAACGCGCAGCACGGGGGTAGATCTGGCGAGAGATCCACGACGCGTTCGGGGGAAATGCGTGCGGGGAGGTGGCCAAGGGACGAGGAAGAGGGGACGTGGCGCGGCCGTGGGTTCACGGGTCGCGGCGAAAGCGTTCGAGTTCGAGGCCCCCTTCCTCGGCCGGACCTGGCAGCGTTGGTGCGGCAGGTGGGTTTGGACGGGCACCGCACGGCCCACCTGGCAGTGACGAACCAGAACATCATCAGTTGAAAATTGAAGCAATCTACTCACTCGTTCGGTTTTTCTCGCATGGATGCTTCAAGGTTACGACAAGTTAGGTTCAAGAAAAGTTCTACGTTGAAACAAGAAGATTTCAAGAGCATGTTTGGTCTAGGGACCAGGCTTCAATGGAACAGCGATAATGCAGGGGGGCGATCATTCAATTTCAATTAAAAGGAGCTGCTAGTACCCACCACTCATTCAAAAGGAAAGGGAAAGCACATCCGATAATGAACCGTAAGTAGATCGCCATTTGCTTAGCATTTCGCTGATGTAGGCAAGTGGTTGGTAGTAACATTACACAGACATGAGACCTGCCGTAGTACTTCTTCTATCAACACAGAAGGGTCCTAATATTCACAAGATGGAGCATCGTAAACGTAGTCGACGCCTGGGGTGCCGTACGATGTCTAAATTTTCTTTGCACATCGGCTCGACAGCAACTGCGCGTCCAAAAAAAAGTTACAGGTCGGTTAGCTGAAACAAAAAACACGGCTGCAGCAGCTTTAGCTGACCGACCGATGTGCTGCCACAGCTCAAAAGATTAAGGGAAAAGCTGCATCGCGGCACCGTGCTCATGTGAAAGCGTCTCTGCTTCTTCATTAGAGTTCCAGAGCAATCGTTTCAGTCAACTACAGCTTACAGAGTCATCAGAGGGATCGGAAAAATAAAGCATACAAGGGGGCGGTGCATCGGTGATTCGGTGAAGCATCCAGGTATCCAAAAGCGATCTTCCAATTTTTTTTTTACCCGTGAAAATCTTGGAGCAATAAAAGTGACATAAAAATCCAGAAAGACGGGGAATGGGACACCACGAAATTCTACACAATTTCAAACTCGAATGCGATGCGACGGACAGTGGGATGGACGAAATGAAGAAAAAATTCCAGATCTGCTAGACGAAATTTTGCTCCAGATGCAGCGCTTGTGTGTGCGCCCTGCTTGTTACTCTGAAGAATCTTCTCTCATTTCTGTATTTGTATATTCCTCCGAGGAGCATTCAAATCACATATGGACATATAGGAAGGGACGCCGAATTGATTTGGATCCTCGTGGTCGTCCGTGGTCTGTATAATACTCTGCAGTAACAAAGCACCTGGCTTGTTTACCCCAGCCAGCTCCAAGTGACAAGACATAAGAAGTTTACTCATTTTTCCTGTGTATTACCTTTAGGAAACCTTTAGCTGATCTTTTAGGATTTACAGGTGCTTCCTTTGTTAAAAAATTGAGTAAACTTAAGCGGAAATAGGTTTATTTTAGCTGACGAAGAAGAAAGGCATCCGGATTGGAGTTGGAGACGGCATGAATCTACTAGATGCTTTGTTCAGTAAATGTTGTTCCATTTCAAGAGGAAGCGTATGTACCTCTACGCTGAATTTTGAGGCTCGATATCTTTGTTCTCGCTGTATTTTTCTCTTTGATATGCCATGGCCTAAACGGAGTGTCACCCACAAAAAATCAACAGGCGTGAACACGCCAACATACATGTTGACTGTATTTTTGAACAGAAAAGAATGATCTAACAGGGTAGTTTACACGGAGCAACAGAACTCTGGGACCAACGACACGGTGCAAAAACGGCACACGGGGGACAGGCAGGAAATGCAAAAAACGTCCTTGTTCCGGGGCATGCTCGTCGTCGTCTTCAGAGGGCTCGCGCCTTGACGATGTCCATGCTCATCTCGCTGGGGTCGGTGGCCTGCAGCTCCACCTGGATGCCGTCCAGCTCCCGCTTGAACCGGTCCTTGGAGCTCGCGTACAGCATCTTGCTCCGCACCCTCGACGTGTCCGGGGACCTGACGGGAAATAACGCAGCGCGGGTCCATCGCCTCGTCAGCTAGTGATCAGCCGGCGACATGTTGTGCAAATCGAGAAGATGACAGGGTATAATCGATCGGCTGTTACCACTTACCAGGAGACGAAGAAGATCTTGCTCTTCTGGCAGTTCTCGTCGGTGACGAAGTCGAAGTCGTAGACGGCGTAGCGGCACTCGCTGGGGGGCATGGACTCCGTGAAGTCGTCGTAGGTTTCGCCCGGCTGCCCCACCCTGTCCACCACCACCTGCTGCGTCCGCTCGTCGATCTTGAACGTGATGAACCGGAAGCTGCGCTTCGCCTTGAGGTCCTGGAACTTGAGCTTGCACTCGTCGCTCACGGCCATCCCCGACGCCGAGTTCGCCTGGCATTTTTATTTTCCCAACAACAAGAACATCGATCAATCAATAATAAAACAGAAAATCTTGCACGTATGACGTCCATCGCCATGGGCATTGTCCTGGAGATCAAGTGAAAGACAAGCATTGATCGACACCGCCATAATCTTGCACTCACCATGGTTGTTGGTTTGCTTTTCTTTCCACAGCCGGGCTCGACGGTGGCCGGGAGGCGGTGCGCGATGGCAATGGTGCGGACGGGTGGCAAGATTGGCCTGAAAGAGAGGAGGGAGCAAGGCGAAATATAGGAAACGGGAGGCCTGTGCATGCCGCCACGTTAGGAGGAGAGGGAGCGTTTTGACCAAGCACGTCCCCTCCTTCGTGCGCGGCGCGCGACCGGCATGCGCACCATCACCCATCGCCTCAACAGATTACTGCCTCACCGGTCGGCTGGGTTGCTAGCACGACATGGCGAACACTAATTGTGAGCTGTCGCAGCAAAGCAAAACTGAAACTTCCCCCCCAAAGAAAAAAGAAAGAGCAAAACTGAAACCAGATGATCGCATACCGGTACAGTTAGTCAAGTTCATCTGCACGTAATTAAAAGGCGAAGTCCCCCAGAGTATCAGCATCCCGGTGATGCCAAAGAAGTTGGCCACAGTACAACAATTAGAGATCACCAATGCAGCACCGCAGAGTCTGAGCACTTTCGAGGAGAAACCAAACTGACAATTTTCATAAAGCACTTGGCTTGTGGATAAAATTCTCATTGTAAGTTACATAACCGTGAACTCACGTCCTCCAAAAAGGATCGATCATTCATGCCGTTGGCTACAAAATTTTCATTCATCAACCAAAGAATTTTACAACTTTTGGAGCTTGTTTAGCTTTTGCCTTTGAGCTGGCGTTCTTCTCATCATTCTCCGTCCCTGTTTGCTTTGCCTTTTTTGATTTGCTAGGTTTTGGTTCTTCTTCTTCTTCAATGAAATCGTCTTCAAGGTCATCTCCGCCATGGAGAATAGTATGACGCCCCTGATAATGTTCTTCAGGGTTCATATCTGAAATAAGCAGACCAAATAAACCAGTCAATACTTAATTCCTTCCTGCACTAGTCAACTACAGCAGAAATGCAGTTAGATCAGCTTACTAACCATCTCAAATTATTGTATAGCAAAATCTATCTCAACATTGGCATATGCATTGCATCGCCATACATCATTATGAAAAGTGATACAAAAGCGATATTTCACCTATCCTTACAGTAAGATATATAAACGTTTTCTATATATATTTGATGACCTTCCTACCAAATATTGCCAAATAGATAATTTCCTTACTGAATCAAAGGCTGGAAGATACCGAAGATAGGTAAATCATAGAGATCTTAAAAGAATATGTCTAAAGTAATTCTGATGTTGCAGAGCTATATTAGGAAAATTGATGGCCGCGGTTAGTCTACTTACCATCACCTATGGAGGGTACAAAATCTTGTCTCCCTCTGTTTGGACAAAACCTGGCCAAGTGTGTAACTTCACCGCATACCTTACAGCAACCACCCTAACAAATATAGAAAGGTTATCAAAGCCATATTGCAACCAAGAAAGAAAAAATAACACAAGCAGTCTCTCTAGGGTGTACATGGTATAATGTAGTATATTGGCAAGGACATGCTAGAAGAGTGTCAACAGTAACAAGGTGTTTTCTATGTCAGATAGGCTTCTGCAGGACCACCAGGATGATTGCTTTTGGAGGAACTTGAAATTTGATTACGAGTTGATACGAGGTGTTTTCTATGTCAGAATTCTAAACAACAATAATCTTTAGAGTGAAATGTACAGACAAGTTCAAGATGGATTGTTGTTTCTAGGGCTCGTACCATATAGGTGTAAAACTTCTCAAGTTAGTAACTTATTGTTTGACATATATTTGAAGGACAAAGGCGTGCCTATCCATGTTTTTGCATGATACATCATTGTAAAAAACTAGAAAAAAAGAAAAACCCTCAGACACAATATTTGTTTCCAACAAATTCTCGTTACACAATTAAACATGCTTTGGTTACAATGCCTTATACTTGCGATACCATGAGAGCTGAAAAAGTAGGGAGTATGGTGAAATACCTTTGGATAAATGCCATGTTTGTTTTCAGGACAATCCTTGCTTAAATGTCCTTGCTGCTTGCAGACAAAGCAGCTTGCAAACTTTGTGCCCCCTGGATACAGAATCATGTTAAATGGGTAAACTGAATAGGTAATGATAATGCTGCTGGCAGGTATAAAGTACAAGGAGACGCCTTATACGGATGTATGAGGATTACCATTTTCAATGGGCTTGGGGCACTTGGAGAGAGAATGGCCAGATTCTCCACAGTTATAGCAAAATTTCTTCAAATTACCCTCGCTTTTATCAGGGCAGTTCTTCAGACTATGCCCCCGCTCCCTGCAGAGCAAGCAAATCTGAAACGAGCACAACACTGTGCTGTTATTACATTGGTAAAGGAAAGTAGAATTCAATTACAGAAAAAAAATGGAGAAATAAGACATTAGACCAAGTGAAAAGGAAGGAAAGCTTCAACAAAATCACGGGCTTAACTCTCAATTGATCAAAACATGGCAGCAGGAAGCTGCCATTCATCAACCACTGATCAAAGTGGCAAATGTTTGTTCAAAAGTTTACCCGGTATCAAAAGGTACGATTGGCGTTAGTAGCACCAAAGCTACTTGTCCAGTGAAAATATCACAACACCAAGCATCGTCATGTTTAGAGAAGTTAAGCAATATTAAGGAAATTAGAAAACCACTATCAATTGTACAGTTCAACCCTAAACCCTTCATCCCCGGTGCTCCTGTCAGCTACATCATTCGATGTCTATGATATCTTAGAAACTGACACTGCCCTGAAGTAAACTAGCCTCACAAGCATCTAAATACAGCGTTTCAAGTTGGCTAATGGTAGGTCCGTACCTTGTTCTTCTCCCACAGGGCCTTCTCTGGGCAGACCTTGGCGACGTGGTCGGTGGACTTGCAGATGAAGCAACGCTCCCCAGGACGCATCCCGGGAACCCGCAGCGGGTGCTTCGACCTCCCGCTGCTGCTCTTCTTGGCCTTCTTGAACAAGCTCTTCTTGCTCTTCTTACTCTTCTTCTTGGTGCCGTCGGCGGGAGGGGTGGGCTTGGGAGTGCAGAGGTCGGTGTTTCGCCATCCGTGGCTACGGCTGCCTCACTCTCTCCCGTTCTCTCTCGGCGGCGTGGTGGCGGCGGCGGCGGGTAAGGGCAAAAGGAGAGCGTGGGTAGAGTTGGGAGGTTCTATTTTGGTCCAAGAGGTGCTTTGGGATTCGTGTTTTCAGTCTAAGGGTGTGTTTGGTTGTGTTTTTTTGGCTTTGACTTTTTAAAAAAGCCAAAAGCTCAACCAAAAGAGTTAGCTGTCATCCAAAGCACAGCCTAAAAGCAGTTTTTTTCTAGTTCAAAACTGAAAGCAGGTCTAGAGGTGCTTTTCCTGGCTGTGAATAACTTCAAAGAAATTACCCACCTGCCAAAACATACCGATTCGTTTTCTTTCTTTCTTTCCTTCCCTTCTCCGTCGTTCTCCGCTACCCCGCCGCCCCTCTGACGCCGATCGTCCCCGTGACCCCGTCCCTGCTCATCAACGCCACGGCCCCCTCTCCAATCGAGGGTGGATCGAAGGCCACCGCCCCCTCCGTTTGCCCGGTCGTCAATGCCGCCGCCACCTCTCAAATCGGCATTGAATCGAAGGCCTCCTCTCAAATCAGCATTGAATCGAAGGTCTCCTCTCCAATTGGCAGCGAATAGAGGCCTCCTCTCCAATCGAATCCTCTCTGGTCGACGCGTCATTCTTCTTTTGTCTTCTCCGATGCGTCATTTCTCTTCTCCTCAGTGGAAGCGGCTGGTGTTGAGCGATTAGATACCTGCTGCTCTGCATCTACCCTGGGATGTCGCACCAGATTGTCCGCGAGTCCACGGACAATGTCGAGAAGGTCTACGCAACCATAGTTCGGGTGATTCATGCCGATGAGAATCTTTATTGGCTCTACGGCAGAAGCAATTGCTAAGCGGCCGCTTAATTATATCTATGTGGATACAACACTTTAAAATATTAACATGACAATGTTTTAGAATCAGGGTCATTACAGTTATTTTGATAGTTTTTTCACAGTCACAGCCATTTCAACCAAACGGCTTTCAGCTTTTTCACAGCTGAAATCTCACAGCAGCTTTTTTTATAGCTCACAGCCCACAACAGTTTTTTCACAACCACAGCACAACCAAACACACCCTAAACCGTAGATCCCTCACTACATGAAGCCGCTGAATCCAGTAGGTCTGAATTTTCCATTGCTACCAAAGTAAATGATTCAAATCTAATCATCAATTCAAAGAGGTTTGACGGGACTCCAATTCAAAGACATTTCGAAGGGGGAAAATGCACCTGAAGAACTGAACACAGCCCAAAATACGCTCCAATTGGTGATGCGATTGAGAAAACAAAAAAGTGTATAACATAATGTTTTGTACAACAGACAAGGCAGTATCCTACAATGTATCGCAAGTGTATAATGTCTCGCGTGTACGTTCGAAGTTCAAGTACATGTATATCAATGATCCCACGCCGCT
This sequence comes from Eragrostis tef, assembly GCA_000970635.1. Lineage (NCBI taxonomy): Eukaryota > Viridiplantae > Streptophyta > Magnoliopsida > Poales > Poaceae > Eragrostis > Eragrostis tef. The sequence continues at coordinate 211,136 of LAPY01000110.1, read as the reverse complement.
CCAGTCACCGCTTGTGGAGTGACTGCCAAAGAACATCGAGGTCAACATTGCCTCCAGAAACAATGATCCCTATCTTGCTGCTCTCATGCCAAGCAGAACTTTGCTTGAACTCGTCAGATAGGACTGCTGCAAGGCCGATTGCGCCACTAGGCTCCACAGCCACCTTCAGTATCTCATAGCACATTTTCATGGCATCCACAATGGCATTGTCATCAACAACGATGATATCATCCACCAAGTCACGCACCACCGGCCTACAGTATATAGACGAAATGTTACATATTCAATGGTGAAGGCCGAGCAAAGAAGTAGATATATCAAGCTTACAAATGCCAAAGAAATTTGCAAAAGCTTTCCTCTATGATCTACAGAATGGTTTGTAATGTATTTGATGTAGTTTTCTTTTTACGGCCAACATCATTGATTAACACACTGTGCCAATGGAAATTTACCCATGGCATATGTCCTTACTCAAACTGCATAAAATCCAAGTATTGGTTGTGGTGCACACTATTTCAGGATAATCAATACACTATCCGAGCATTAATATTTGCCATCAAAGTCTTTTTGATTGATCAACAATATATGTCAAGTAAAAGATGCCGCTTATATGTTCGATGCAGATTGCTTACCATGTTAAGTCACCAAGAAAGGCTCGCAATCCATCAGCAATGGTGTTTGTGGAAGGCAATGTGATGATCTTTCCAGCAGCCTTGGACTGGGCAGAATCATCAGCACCTTTTGGTTCAGCTGCCAGAATACGTATTGAAGGGTTTATGGCCTTCGCCGCAAGGGCCACACCAGATATTAAACCACCACCTATAGTTCAGACAAAATAATTTGTATCCATTAGTTAATTTGAAAGCTATATCTTAGATAATAAAGAAGTTAACTAAGTACATACCACTAATGGGAACAATTATTGTATCGACTTCAGGGACTTGCTCCAAAAGTTCAAGAGACACTGTACCCTGACCACTGGAAATCATCACAAATTCTCATGTTGAATTTTCAGAAACAATGCTGTAAAAAATGGCAATACACACAAGGGATACAAGTTGCTCTATTTTGAGAAGTTGGATGGATCAATAGACCAGTCACGTTTTGCAGTAATAATTTGTATCCATTAGCTAATATTTACACAGCATTAGGGGTTAAGAGTTTTATTTTATTTTCTTAGATGAAAGCCATTTGTGTCTGATTGCGTTCATAAGCTGATGTTCCAGTTCTTTCCAATCCTTTCTCTAACCATTCCTCAGGAAATATGAAGTGTTTATTGTTCAATGTAAATTCCTTTTGTCTACCAATAAAAGCAAATAATATTCATCGCTCAAAAAAAAAAGAGAACAATATTCATTGAGACCAAAGGGCAGTGCACACAAAATAAAGCAGTAAATTCATGTCTTAAGCTGTTGTTGTGCCAAGGTTTGTCTCAAGAAACCCCATATCCTCCATTTGATCATGTCACTAGGAGAAAAATCCAGACGTAGGTCAAAGTTCTCACTTCTTTTCATTCCGAATCCAAATTGATTACTTGCACATATCAAGGCATGGGAGTTAGGACTAACTGATAAAGAACTCAAATCAAGTGGCTGACTAAATCCACTTAACATTACCAAAGGCTATTTCTAAGCATAAATTATGTGTAGGAAGCGTCTCTAACTTAAAGCTCTGGTTGGCCAGAACACACCTGATAGTGTACTTATTATTGAATGGATGAATAAGAACAGCACCGGTCTCCTCCTGGACTTTTTTGCACACAGATTCTCTTGACTCGATGCTGACATCACTCCAGATAATTTGACCACCGTACCGCTTAACATTCTCAACCTTACAAGCCGGTGCGTTTCTTGGTATAACAATGTGTGCAGGTATGCCACGGAGCTTTGCAGCCAGAGCCACGGCAGCGGCATGGTTCCCACTGTGAAAAGCCATCATATCAATATTTCTCTGTTCTTCAGATGTCTTGGTAAAATTGAAACAAGAACACGGAAGCTAGCGCCACACCTGCTATGTGTCACAACGCCCTTTGATGCCTGCTCATCATCAAGCGCGAATATCGAATTCGAAGCACCTCGGATCTTGAATGCACCTCTACACAATAGAACACACCCCAGTCGAACAATCAGTCATGAACCAGATAAAGGAAACTTCCAGAATTGTATAACACACAGGGGCAGTAATCCTCACGCCTTCTGGAAGCACTCGCACTTGAAGAACAGTTGCTTCCCCGCGATGGCATCGATGTACGTGGACGACAGAACGGGCGTCTTGTGCACGTACGGCTCAATGCGGGCTTTTGCCTCCCTGATGGAATCGATGTCTGCAGCATATCCCCGGCCTTCTGTGCTGTGGGCACCGCTGCCGTCTCTGCTTCCCATCAGGCCTAGCAAGTTTCAGCTACATCAGTTCTACTGCCGTTACCTCAGAGGGATTCAAGATAGCAGGGGCAGACGGCTTCAGCTGAAACCCCAATTTTTTTGGAAAAATGAACTCCTATCACAACGCCACGCAACAAATTGGATAATTGGTGTATCCAACTGAGGCTCCAAGCAGATTTACTGCCCACAGGGGAAAGAAAAAAACTAGCAACTCCACAAACCCATCCAAGCAAGCTAGAGCTTCCTTACCACCAAAAGGAGGAACCAATCCAACTCCGGATGGATCGCCGCTTCTCCACTCCGCGCCAGTCCAGTGGGGGGATTGAGGGGAGGAGGACGACGACTCTTTCCGGCGGCGAGCTTCGCTTCAGTCTTCAGGCAGGCGGAAGAGTCGGCCCATCTCCTGCTTGGGCCTGGAATGCTTATTTAGCCCGCGAACCAGTATGTTGGGTGGCCCGCTAATATGAGCAGTTCAGGGTGGTCGCTATTCGAAATAGCGTCCTCTGGTCGTTATTTGAAATAGCGACCACCCCCTGTTGCCCACGGTGCTGAAGTAACAACAGATAATGGTGGCTCCGCTTCCGCCTCCTCCGGCCACGGCAGGGCTGCCCGGCGAGTAGCAAGCTTCTAATTGTGAACGGAACATGCGAAATCAGAGAAACGAGCCTCCGTGCAGTTTCGGACTAAATAGCTGTGATTTGCGACGGGAAACTTTAGTCGTTGGGACGCGCGGCCATGGAAACCCTTGCGGACGATGATCGGCCGTAGGTGACGCCGTACGCGCGTGGTCAAGAAAACTACCAGAAGCCGCAAAACGCAATCAGTTAATGGAAAGCGCACGCACAGAAGCAGAGCACGAGAGCCATGCGCGGCGAAGAAGCGTCCGAGCGTATGCTAGTCATGGACTCATGGAGGCCAGCATATGGAGATATTGATCCATGTGCGCCTTCATGGTCTCGTGGGTCACCGGTGCGTACGCGCTGAGTGCTGAACTGCTGATAGCTGAAGCACTCTTCTTTGTTCGAGAGATTCAACTGAAACAAGAAACAAGGGAGGAGCTAAAGGCTACCGAACGTAGCTGACCATGAAGCTGAAAATTGAGGAGGGTTGTCTAAATTTTCCATTCGATTGATGTTGTGAGGGCTTGGTGGCGATGAGTACAATGGAGTCTCTATTTGGTTCCAGCCGACGGCTAACAGCACGAAATTATGCTTCGAAACACCAAATTCGACTTATGGAGGCCATTAGCGCATTAATTAGTACCTGCGTAGCTTCTAGTGCCGTAGAGCAGTGCGTGCACAATTGCACACCGTCGCTACGAACGAGCGCAGACCTGCAGATGTCAGGGCGATTGATCTCCTTGAATTTTCAAACCTAGGACAAACCACCTGCCTAAGGTGAATACTGAATACTACTGCCACTTGTTCCTCGCTTTTGGCGCTGAGTTCACGGTTCAGACAACGACTAGTGAAATTGCCCACGTACACATGCCCTTCCTGGGTTGCTGCTTGCGTTCGTGTCTCTAATTCGTGTAGTGTTATTCAAGGAGAACGTCATCGAAAACGAACACAGAAACTATTTTGTACGAAACAACGCCATCTACTTGTGTAAACTAAAGAAAAAAAAAACGCAGACGAAAGAAAAAGAAACTCCAGTGAACTAGTGTTCAGATACGTGGGTTCAGCGAACCAGGACGGCTCGGCATTCTCCCTTTCGTTTATGAAATGTTGGCATCAAGCCGTCAAGTGGTACTTCTTGAGTTATTTTGATTATGACGCGGCAGCAGGTGCTGATTAATCAAACCCTTACCACAAATTACGCAACAGTACCAGTAGCGACGGAAGATTCTCATGACGAATCCATTGATATGATCCGGATTGAGGATTTATAAAAATCGGACGCTGCCTTTCAGTGTTCGGTAAGCACGGCAGCCCGGTAGCATCAGAATAAGATCAGGGGAGGAAACCTAAAGATTTGAGAACCTTTACGGTGCACCAGAATCAATATGGGCCGTTCTTTTTTCTTAATCCAATCGTTCAGATGCACTTCATACCACTTTATGGCTCCCACAGTAGTATGGCGGTATTTTAAGATGGTATAAGGAAATAAAGGGTACTAGTGGGAAAAAAATGTAATGGCAAACAACCATGGGAAAACACCATGACAGATTAACATTTTTCTCCTACGGATATTTTAATTAGAGAACCTTTAAGTGCACCAGAATCAATATGGGCCGTTCTTTTTTCTTAATCCAACCGTTCAGAGGCTCCCACAGTAGTATGGCGGTATTTTAAGGTGGTATAAGGAGATAAGGGGTACTAGTGGGAAAAAAATGTAATGGCAGGTAAGTGATTTTGTTGACATGGTGGTAATTTATATTTTTTTCCATACCGATAGCAATGAACATCCGCGACACCTGTTTCTCTCATGTTCGTTCATCACCTCTCTCCTTTCATCGTGTCTCAAACCCTAGACTAGCACAATCTGACGACACCATTTTCTTGGGCTAATCCTAGAAGGCGTGACCAGCGGATGTGTGATGGTGCCCTAATTGCGATGGAACACGGTGATTAGGCCCCAGCTCGGAGGTGTCGCTGGGCACACGTTGCGGTGGTCGTCAGCTCGCCACTTCTCTGGCGCGGCGGGCCG
>LAPY01000110.1:192614-205461 GCA_000970635.1 Eragrostis tef | reverse complement strand
AGAGGGGCCGCCCCCCCCCCCCCCCCCCCCCCCGCCGCTGCTGGTGCTTCCAATCTCGCCACTACGACACTACGCCAGCCTTCGCGTCTCCTTGACACTGCGACCTTAGTCTCGTTGGCGATTTTCATATGTACTTTGTTATAAAAATACACCTGAACCTGAACGAGGTGACTTCTCGTCAGTTCGTTTGCTTTGATCGTAGAGTTGGTTGAGTCCAGGCTAGGGCTATTTAATTTAATTAGATTTCGAGTTGCACCAGAGTATTCATCAATTTTGATGTCGTGCAAAACAGTGTACTACAAAATTTCTACAATACTTGACGATTGAGGCCACCTCGTTTGTCTCTTTATCAACAGCTTGAAAGTGATGGAAATCTATTGGGCAAATTCATATACACTAAAACTCGTGCATGCCGCTACCTGTCTAATCAAACATCCATATGGCATGAGCTGCTCTCTTCTCAACGTTCATATACAATCCATCGTGGATCTTCCCATCAGATCATGCAGAATCAACACTAGGTTGTATTTGTATCTAACGATGCGCCATTTACATGCACAAATGAAGAACCCCTAGCACAGTTCGCTGATGCCCCTACCTCACGGATTTACCGGGCCCGTTTTTCCGGGAAAGCCGCAACAGCGCCGATTGTCTCTCGACGAAACGGGAGCTACTCCAGCGCGGGATGACACCGCCATAACCTGCACCTGTAAACGAGGGTGGTGAGGATCGACTCTTTTTCACTCGCCCATGGACGAGGACGCGGTCCGGTCAGCCGGCGACCTCGCACTCGTACTACGTAGAAGCCCAGGAAAATGGATCAGCCCACAGTAGGCGGGTGGGTATCCGGCAGACGCCTATGCGACCTCGTCGGCTCCTGATCGGCGGCGCCCGTGCGTTCTCTGGCAGCGACAAGCAGATCGATCTATCCTTTTTCTTTTTATCCTGTACCGGTTCGGTGTGGCAATTTTACTCTTGCGGTGGCATGACTAGTAATTATCTTGATTACTCGGCCAATTAACATAATAGCCCAAACAATGAACGGTCAGATTAGATCTATACTACTCTCTTCTTCTATGTGGTATGGTGCACCATTAAGGTTCTCAAAGATTTTTAGCGAAAATAAAAAGACGCAGAAATGCATAAAAGATGGTACAATTGGTTCCTGCTACCTTGGGAGATTGATCTACAGACGTAAGCACAGATGCCGAATAGCGAAAGTTGACATTTTTCTAAAATAATAGAGAGAGTAAGAAAACCCTGACTGGTACTGAATCCCATACTGCTTCGGAGACCAACAATAATTTTTTGAATATAGGCATTCGTAGAATTTTGTCTATGTAGTGTGTCAGCTGAAGTGATCTCGACTGCAATGAGTTTTGTAGAAACTTCGGTCCAGGGCAACTGTGCCATGCCACGACCGATAGCTCCATGTTTGAATTGAAGCATCCAAACATATTCTTTTGAGGTGTGTTATCGACTTATGAGGGATGATTTGTCACACACTGCCTCGTGTTCGGAAGATAAGGGCCACCAGTTAAAACTCAGAAGCGACCTGCCCCCTGAAGTGGCAGCGTCATTCTAAACAACTTCATAAGTCGTTAACGAAGTTACGAAGCATCCATCAGCTCTATTGATTACCACGGTTATTTTATCCAAACACTACTGACGATGCCCCGCGCGACGTGAAAACAACGCTTAATTTACCACGCAATCCCAGTCAGATTAGTTTTCAGCGTGACTTCGGTGACATCGACGCATTGACCTGCTCGTGTTTGAATTTTCTAGATTCGTAACGCCAATACGAGAGGGTTCTCTCTTTTAAAACTGCGTTTTGGCCTCACCATCCGCGCACGTATCGCTACGTTCTTCCTGAGGTTAGTAGAATGACCACGTTGAACCAACACCTGCTTTTGTTTAATCCGATTTGGTTTGACTCTGCTTGTCTTTGGAACGCTCTGGTTCATTTCTACCTCATTTCGTTGGTTGGCGTGTTAATTTAACTCAAATTCAAACCGACTTCGCACTGTATTGGTGCTACGTGCACGAGAGGGCTTGCTGTTCAAGCAAATCAAAGTCAAATTTGAATTGAAAATCTATGCTACGTGATCCGGTCATCCTCGTTTCGCTTGCACGTCTCTGTTCAAATGGATCTATCCGGAGACGTGGCCAGGTGCACCCGATTGAATCCTACAGCCTGTATGCAATGGGCTGGATGGGCCCTTACCTTCCAAGTCATTTCAACCAGCTTTTAAAATTGTATACTTTCGGCCCAAGCCTTCTACTGTGAAATAGAAGCCGCAAGACACGCACGGAAGACGGAACCATTGACGACTCAAAATGAAGTAGACACCTAAAAAAAAAGTAGACGACTAGGTGGAATGGAGTAATGCCTAATCATCTAACCAGAAATTAATGTTACAATGCAACTCTTTTTCTAAAAAGTTTACATTATGTTGTTAGGGCAAATCACTTTGATTTTGGCATAACTACAGTGATGCAGTTCAAGCAGCAATGTGACAATAATGATAGTGTACAATATTTAAGACTACTGGTAAATGTTGTTGTTGCGTGAGCGCTTATGAAGTAATAATTGGATTAGCAGGGACGTGTTGTACTTGGAGAAGTTCTTCTACACGTGTTGAGACAGAATAAGTAGAATTTCCGAACTGTAAAGGCACGTGAAGTTTACAATATAATCGAAAAAGTAATAACCAAAACAATTAGTAACAGTAGATTTTATTAGGGTCTTTTCAGTTTCTTACCGATGCTTGTCTTATTAAAACTTGGTAATGTTGAAAAAATTGGCAAACGTTTGAAGTACTAAACTAAATATCCATCTTAGTGAGAGCTTGAGTTTTTTTTTAATCAATGATTGCCCAAAGCATGAGTGAGCGAATTGGCGTTATTTTGTACTAGTGTGAAACTTTGGCATAGGAAATTAGGTGTCAATTCGTGTTGGTTTAAAACAATCTTGTCACATTATTTTCACACCAAAAAATTCTTACCATATTACTTTCTCCAGATTTTAATTATCATAGCGATATCAGCCAAAATCCATGAGGTGGCTAATGAAATTTAGTAGCTTTTTGGGATGTCCAAAATGTTGGCAAGGCAAAGTGAATAAAAGTTGGTGGCAAATCTAACATGCTCTAAAACCACTGAGCCGCCATCATGTTCATGTTCATGTTCACCAGGCGATCACTAAGCAAATTGTTTGTTGGAAGGGATATGGCCGATGGAGCCTATTGCTTGACGTTTTGGAAAATTGGGTGCATGTTAAAAAATATACAGCCTAATTGTACTTGGTATGTGAAATTATGTGCAAAAAGTCAACTAAAAGGAACTGGACGGAGTACATGCTATGATCACAACGCTACTTACGTGCAAAATTCGTGCGAGTCTCCACTTAAACAAAAGGCGTGTACATTTGCTACATTTACAAACCGGAGTGGGGCCCGCCAGCACTCAGGCCGTCCTATAAAATCCGCCAGTTCAAACCAAAATGCCCGACCAATTCCAATAGCAAACACAAATTCGTTGTAATCTCCATAGCCGGACGTGCAGTCAGCAAACCGGGGGCGAAATGGCGGCGAGCTCTCGAACCCTCTTCCTCTCCTGCTTCCACGGCGGGGGATTCGAGGTGAGTCGCCACCTCGCGCTGCGGCCGCGGTACCCGTCCATGCCGCGGCGCCCCAGGTCGGGCGCGGTCGGCGGCGAAGGGGACGGAGGCGGTGACCTGGAGGCCGCGGCGGGGTCTGCGGCGGCGGAGAAGGAGGAGGAGAAGGTGGCGGTTTTCGCGGTGTCCGGGATGACGTGCGCCGCGTGCGCGGGGTCGGTGGAAAAGGCGGTTAAGCGGCTCCCAGGCATCCACGACGCGGCCGTCGATGTCCTTGGAGGCCGGGCGCAGGTCGTCTTCTACCCGGCGTTCGTATCGGTGAGTATCAGGTGCTTTAGTTGATCTTGCGTGCGGGGTTCGCATTCGGTTTTCGCGTTACCCTTTTCTGCGGCCTATCTTACGGGGCCGTTGGCTTGGCCCTGCACGTTTTTTATACGTGGCGGAGCTCTCAATTAGGAACGCCTGTATGGTCTTTCACCACGCACAGACCATATATTCTTATTATGAATTAAAGTTTCCAATTTTTCCGTAGCCAATCGAATGTTTGGCGTAAAGTTTACTTGAGGAAGCGAACATGTACCGTAATCGACTTGATGCTCAATAAGTTGAAAAATTAAGAACAGAAATGATATGGCTCGTGATACGTTATCTTTGCATTTATTTGAGGCGGACAGCTTTGCTTCTGATGTGCAACTGCCAACTACTGTGCCCCCTAAAACACGTTGAGCTTCGAAACCCATAAACATGTTTCTCCACCTTATATTTTTATGTGAAGGGCAGAGGTTTCTCTACCTTATATTTTAGTTCATCAAAGTTAAAAGTATAAACAAGGTGGTGGACAAACATAGTACATCAGAACAGCATAAGCAGAAGAGACTAAGAGCATCTCCAGCGGTGTACCTAAATTTGGAAACCTAAAACTTGTTTTTGGTAGAGGAGAGAGAAGAATTCTGAAAAACTGAAGTAAATCACGATAAAACAGGAATAAAACAATAAAGCGAAGACACAAAAATCTGGGAATCTGAACAAACCTTCAAGTCCAGAAGTCCAAATGCCCACTACAAACAAGAGTGGGCCCCGCCAGCACTCAGCCCGCCCTATAAAATCCGCCAGGTTTCAAACCAAAAGGCCCAGATCAAATTCCCGTAGCAAATACAAATTCGCTGTAATCTCCATATATAGCCGGACGTGCAGACAGCAAACCGGCGGCGAAATGGCGGCGAGCTCTCGAACCCTCTTCCTCTCCTGCTTCCACGGCGGGGGATTCGAGGTGAGTCGCCACCTCGCGCTGCGGCCGCGGTACCCGTCCATGCCGCGGCGCCCCAGGTCGGGCGCGGTCGGCGGCGAAGGGGACGGAGGCGGTGACCTGGAGGCCGCGGCGGGGTCTGCGGCGGCGGAGAAGGAGGAGGAGAAGGTGGCGGTTTTCGCGGTGTCCGGGATGACGTGCGCCGCGTGCGCGGGGTCGGTGGAAAAGGCGGTTAAGCGGCTCCCAGGCATCCACGACGCGGCCGTCGATGTCCTTGGAGGCCGGGCGCAGGTCGTCTTCTACCCGGCGTTCGTATCGGTGAGTATCAGGTGCTTTAGTTGATCTTGCGTGCGGGGTTCGCATTCGGTTTTCGCGTTACCCTTTTCTGCGGCCTATCTTACGGGGCCGTTGGCTTGGCCCTGCACGTTTTTTATACGTGGCGGAGCTCTCAATTAGGAACGCCTGTATGGTCTTTCACCACGCACAGACCATATATTCTTATTATGAATTAAAGTTTCCAATTTTTCCGTAGCCAATCGAATGTTTGGCGTAAAGTTTACTTGAGGAAGCGAACATGTACCGTAATCGACTTGATGCTCAATAAGTTGAAAAATTAAGAACAGAAATGATATGGCTCGTGATACGTTATCTTTGCATTTATTTGAGGCGGACAGCTTTGCTTCTGATGTGCAACTGCCAACTACTGTGCCCCCTAAAACACGTTGAGCTTCGAAACCCATAAACATGTTTCTCCACCTTATATTTTTATGTGAAGGGCAGAGGTTTCTCTACCTTATATTTTAGTTCATCAAAGTTAAAAGTATAAACAAGGTGGTGGACAAACATAGTACATCAGAACAGCATAAGCAGAAGAGACTAAGAGCATCTCCAGCGGTGTACCTAAATTTGGAAACCTAAAACTTGTTTTTGGTAGAGGAGAGAGAAGAATTCTGAAAAACTGAAGTAAATCACGATAAAACAGGAATAAAACAATAAAGCGAAGACACAAAAATCTGGGAATCTGAACAAACCTTCAAGTCCAGAAGTCCAAATGCCCACTGAAATCTTCTGAACTCCTAGCATTTCAAAGAAACAAAGTTGGGCTTATGTATAGATATGGGTCATCGGAACTGAGAATAGTAAATATTTTGCAGCCCAGATGCTGCAGCAGCAAAGCGGTTCGGACAGGCTACCCTTCCACAGGATCAATTCATATAATAATTTTCGTTAAAAAGGACATGCTAATTCCTGCATAATGTTTGCAAGTTTCGAAAACAAGTGCAGCGAGCTTAGGCAAAAATTATAAGGAAGCCTTCTTAATATGCCTCTGTAAAGTCACTGTTGTTTTTCTTGATGCTCTATGACTATGATCATACAAAATTAATGAATGTGTCCATATAAAATTTCGTTCATATAGCTCATGTTGTTTTGCCAGTTATCTACTCTTTATGGAATGCTTATTGTTCATAGTGAATCTTTGTCTGATACTCTGTTCCACTCTGCATTCTGTTACATGACTTCCAGTTGCTTATCTGTTGACATGGTCTTCGTCCATTAGATTTGACTATATAACCAATTTCTTAGTTGATTTTAGGTTCGAATAATCTGTGTAGTTTGGGAAAAAAATCGCACTCATGCTTCTTAACTCATAATTAATTCCTTTCAGTAGAGGTGCATAACTCTTTTTGTGCTTTAAAAATTTATTAGACTTTATGGGGTGCTTTTCCTACTACTGGAAGTCATTTTCTGCAGTAGAAGTATATTTCTTAGTTGCGTGATGGGAGATGCTTCATGTTATTGCCACTGTGGTACCGGAAAAAAGATTATCTCATAATTCAACCTAGTGGTTGCTTGTTCACACACTATCATATCATCTATTATTTGGATGGTGCTTCTTGCTTCATGCTTTAACTTTAATCAGTAACAGCTACAATTATACTGACATATCATCCGTCAGCATGCATATACTACTTCTGTTTTATGGGAAAATTATAGTCAGTAGCAAACTTACATTCTATTTTCGATTTTTTTCTTATGAATGGAAGTTTATTACCACCTTTTGATTTTGACTACAACGATAGCACCAAACTATCTTTAGCATCTTGGTCATGACGCCAATATGGTTAGAAGCCAAGCCCCTACCTTTACTTGTTTTTTAACAGTGATCCACTGCCTTTACTGTTTGGGATATAATTTGTACATGATCTAATATTTGCGCACTTTCCTCTGACGATAGTTCCCCTTTGACGATGACGTTTTTCAATGAGCGGGCTTTTGAAAAAGAATATCCTTTTGCCATTTATCCATGGAACCAAGGACCATTTGATGATTGATCACTACACACAAAGCTTGATTTGACCAATTTACAAAAGGCAATTCATTTACAACAACTTTATCCGTTTTCAAAATACTGGACTGGGACAGGCCCAAAAAAGACAGTGCATAAAGTTGAGCTTGAAACCACAGGAGGATGCCAAAAAGATATGCATATTAGTTTTATCAAATATATATTTGTATCATAACTACAATAAAAAATTCTTCTGTTGAGCTATACATGAATATTTATTTTTCAGCATATTTTTACATGTATTAAAGAAAAGTTGCATTCACCTTATTCTTTGCCATTTTGCATTATTCATCCCCAAGTTCACACAGTTTTTCAGCCGATCAGAACAATCTCATCAGCTAGGAGCTGCACTAAAAATGTGTTAATCTTTTCTATTGTGTATGGAGGCCAAAAGTGCACTAAAAGCTCTTAACACTTTGTTTCCTACATATTTGGAGGTTGTATTCATATGTGCCTTTTGACAGGAGGAGAAAATTAGGGAAACCATCGAGGATGTCGGTTTTGAAGCTACTCTGATTGACGAGGAGGTCAAGGAAAAGAACATTCTAGTGTGCAGGCTGCATATAAAAGGAATGACCTGTACATCTTGCTCAAGTACAGTTGAATATGCCCTGCAAGATTTTCCTGGAGTTCAAAGAGCTTCAGTTGCGTTGGCTATCGAAGAAGCAGAAATACGTTATGATCGCAGGATTATTTCTGCTAGCCAACTAGTCCATGCCGTGGAAGAAACTGGTTTTGAAGCGATACTAGTCACTACAGGCGAAGATCGGAGCAGAATAGATCTAAAAATGGATGGTATTCTCAACGAGAGGTCAATAATGGTAGTGAAAAGTTCTATCCAAGCTCTTCCTGGTGTGGAAGAAATAAAAGTGGACACTGAGCTTCAAAAGATCACAATCTCATACAGGCCTGACCAGACAGGTCCCAGGGACCTCATCGAAGTCATCGAGTCGGCCACGTCAGGTGATATCACTGCATCAATATATCCAGAAGCAGATGGAAGGCAGCAGCACAGGTATGGAGAAATAAAGAGATACAAGCAATCTTTCTTGTGGAGCTTAATATTCACCATTCCGGTATTTCTCACGTCCATGGTGTTCATGTATATCCCTCGGCTGAAGAACGGACTGGACAGAAAGGTTGTTCATATGATGAGCATCGGTGAACTACTGCGTTGGATTTTGTCGACACCAGTCCAATTTGTAATTGGTCGTAAATTTTATACTGGTGCTTACAAGGCAGTGTGCCGTGGCTCGGCGAATATGGACGTTCTCATCGCTCTAGGGACGAACACTGCCTACTTCTACTCAGTTTACTCAGTTCTCCGAGCAGCCATATCTGATAATTACATGTCAACTGATTTTTTTGAGACTAGTTCCATGCTCATATCATTTATCCTTCTTGGAAAGTACCTTGAGATCCTGGCAAAAGGGAAGACCTCTGAGGCTATCGCCAAGCTCATGGATCTTGCACCGGAAACAGCAACCCTTTTGATGCATGACCAGGAAGGGAATGTTGTCGGAGAGAAAGAGATTGACAGCAGGTTAATTCAGAAAAATGATGTCATCAAAGTGGTACCGGGTGGAAAAGTTGCTTCTGATGGGTTTGTTATATGGGGTCAGAGCCATGTCAATGAAAGCATGATCACTGGAGAATCACGGCCTGTCGCAAAGAGGAAAGGTGACACTGTAATTGGTGGGACAGTGAACGAGAATGGTGTGCTCCATGTCCGGGCAACATTTGTTGGATCGGAGAGCGCGCTGGCACAGATTGTAAGGCTAGTAGAGTCAGCACAAATGGCAAAAGCTCCTGTTCAGAAGTTTGCTGATCAGATATCCAGAGTCTTTGTCCCTATGGTAAGTCCAGTTACTTTGCTATATAACCCAATCAGCCTCAAACAATGCTGAACTATCTGCTCCGTGTTTGCAGGTCATCCTTCTTTCTTTGCTTACTTGGCTTGCGTGGTTCTTAGCTGGGAGGTTCCATAGCTACCCTAACTCATGGATACCATCTTCCATGGATAACTTCCAGCTAGCTCTTCAGTTCGGGATATCAGTTATGGTGATTGCCTGTCCTTGCGCCTTAGGACTGGCAACTCCAACTGCAGTGATGGTTGCAACTGGAGTCGGTGCCTCACAAGGCATCCTGATCAAGGGTGGGCAAGCTCTTGAGAGTGCACAGAAGGTATGAAAATTGTCGTTGTCATGTCGATTAACTTTTTTTATGGCAATGCTTTCAACATGTTGAACCATACGGCATTTTATAGGTGGACTGCATTGTATTTGATAAGACGGGGACACTAACTATTGGAAAGCCTGTCGTCGTTAACACCAGGCTTCTCAAAAACATGGTCTTGCGTGAATTCTTTGACTATATTGCAGCAGCAGAGGTATGTTCTGCAACTCTGTTTCTCATCATCCTTTTCTGCGAGAACATTTTCAGTGCTTTGGAAGATGCTTATTAATAAGAACCATTTAATTCTATCTCTTTCAGGTCAACAGTGAGCATCCACTGGCGAAAGCAATAGTGGAGCATGCCAAGAAGTTCCACCCAGAAGAAAATCACTTCTGGCCTGAAGCAAGGGATTTCATTTCAGTAGCTGGACACGGTGTCAAGGCAAAAGTTAATGACAAGAGCATCGTTGTGGGAAACAAGAGCTTTATGCTGTCATCAGACGTTGATATCCCCATGGAAGCTTCAGAAATCCTCATGGAAGAAGAGGAGAGGGCGAGGACAGGGATTATTGTAGCTATGGATCAAGAACTTGTGGGCATAATCTCTGTATCTGACCCAATAAAACCAAATGCCCATGATGTCATATCGTATCTCAAGTCCATGAATGTGGAGAGTATAATGGTGACTGGAGACAACTGGGGGACTGCCAATGCCATAGGCAAAGAGATTGGCATTGATAAGGTTATTGCCGAAGCAAAACCAGAGCAGAAGGCTGAGAAGGTGAAGGAACTTCAGGTATGCCATTTTGTGTTTTTTGTCGTTACTTTTGTTTCTTTCCTCTTATTCACTATCCTCGAAACTTAATTCTTGCAGTTATTAGGAAGAACCGTGGCGATGGTTGGCGATGGAATAAACGACTCCCCGGCACTTGTATCAGCTGATGTAGGTCTGGCTATCGGTGCAGGAACAGATGTCGCCATTGAAGCGGCCGATATTGTTCTTATGAAGAGCAACTTGGAGGATGTTATCACTGCTATCGATCTTTCCAGGAAAACCTTCTTCCGCATACGGATGAATTAAAGGCAGCAGCATAGGTATGGAGAAATAAAGAGATACAAGCAATCTTTCTTGTGGAGCTTAATATTCACCATTCCGGTATTTCTCACGTCCATGGTGTTCATGTATATCCCTCGGCTGAAGAACGGACTGGACAGAAAGGTTGTTCATATGATGAGCATCGGTGAACTACTGCGTTGGATTTTGTCGACACCAGTCCAATTTGTAATTGGTCGTAAATTTTATACTGGTGCTTACAAGGCAGTGTGCCGTGGCTCGGCAAATATGGACGTTCTCATTGCTTTAGGGACGAACACTGCCTATTTCTACTCAGTTTACTCAGTTCTCCGAGCAGCCATATCTGATAATTACATGTCAACTGATTTTTTTGAGACTAGTTCCATGCTCATATCATTTATCCTTCTTGGAAAGTACCTTGAGATCCTGGCAAAAGGGAAGACCTCTGAGGCTATCGCCAAGCTCATGGATCTTGCACCGGAAACAGCAACCCTTTTGATGCATGACCAGGAAGGGAATGTTGTCGGAGAGAAAGAGATTGACAGCAGGTTAATTCAGAAAAATGATGTCATCAAAGTTGTACCAGGTGGAAAAGTTGCTTCTGATGGGTTTGTTATATGGGGTCAGAGCCATGTCAATGAAAGCATGATCACTGGAGAATCACGGCCTGTCGCAAAGAGGAAAGGTGACACTGTAATTGGTGGGACAGTAAACGAGAATGGTGTGCTCAATGTCCGGGCAACATTTGTTGGATCTGAGAGCGCGCTGGCACAGATTGTAAGGCTAGTAGAGTCAGCACAAATGGCAAAAGCTCCTGTTCAGAAGTTTGCTGATCAGATATCCAGAGTCTTTGTCCCTATGGTAAGTCCAGTTACTTTGCTATAACCCAATAAGCCTCAAACAAAGCTAAACTATCTGCTCCATGTTTGCAGGTCATCCTTCTTTCTTTGCTTACTTGGCTTGCGTGGTTCTTAGCTGGGAGGTTCCATAGCTACCCTAACTCATGGATACCATCTTCCATGGATAACTTCCAGCTAGCTCTTCAGTTCGGGATATCAGTTATGGTGATTGCCTGTCCTTGCGCCTTAGGACTGGCAACTCCAACTGCAGTGATGGTTGCAACTGGAGTCGGTGCCTCACAAGGCATCCTGATCAAGGGTGGGCAAGCTCTTGAGAGTGCACAGAAGGTATGAAAATTGTCATTATCATGTCGATTCACTTTTTTTTATGACAGTGCATTCGACATGTTGAACCGTAAGGCATTTTATAGGTGGACTGCATTGTGTTTGATAAGACGGGGACACTAACTATTGGAAAGCCTGTCGTCGTTAACACCAGGCTTCTCAAAAACATGGTCTTGCGTGAATTCTTTGACTATATTGCAGCAGCAGAGGTATGTTCTGCAACTCTGTTTCTCATCATCCTTTTCTGCTAGAACATTTTCAGTGCTTTGAAAGATACTTATTAATAAAAATCATTTAACCGTTCAGGTCAACAGTGAGCATCCACTGGCGAAGGCGATAGTGGAGCATGCCAAGAAGTTCCACCCAGAAGAAAATCACTTCTGGCCTGAAGCAAGGGATTTCATTTCAGTAGCTGGACACGGTGTCAAGGCAAAAGTTAATGGCAAGAGCATCATTGTGGGAAACAAGAGCTTTATGCTGTCATCAGACGTTGATATCCCCATGGAAGCTTCAGAAATCCTCATGGAAGAAGAGGAGAGGGCGAGGACAGGGATTATTGTAGCTATGGATCAAGAACTTGTGGGCATAATCTCTGTATCTGACCCAATAAAACCAAATGCCCATGATGTCATATCGTATCTCAAGTCCATGAATGTGGAGAGTATAATGGTGACTGGAGACAACTGGGGGACTGCCAATGCCATAGGCAAAGAGATTGGCATTGAAAAGGTTATTGCCGAAGCAAAACCGGAGCAGAAGGCTGAGAAGGTGAAGGAACTTCAGGTATGCTATTTTGTGTTTTTTGTTGTTACTTTTGTTTCTTTCATCTTATAGTTATTCACTATCCTCGAACCTTAATTCTTGCAGTTATTAGGAAGAACCGTGGCGATGGTTGGCGATGGAATAAACGACTCCCCGGCACTTGTATCAGCTGATGTAGGTCTGGCTATCGGTGCAGGAACAGATGTCGCCATTGAAGCGGCCGATATTGTTCTTATGAAGAGCAACTTGGAGGATGTTATCACTGCTATCGATCTTTCCAGGAAAACCTTCTTCCGCATACGGATGAATTATGTCTGGGCGCTTGGTTACAACATCATCGGTATGCCGATTGCTGCAGGTGTGCTCTTCCCATCGAGCCGGTTCCGCTTGCCCCCATGGGTTGCCGGTGCTGCCATGGCGGGTTCATCCGTAAGTGTTGT
>LAPY01000110.1:109747-132827 GCA_000970635.1 Eragrostis tef | reverse complement strand
TATCGTGAAAGGGGTCTTGGCCTAATGGTTAAGACACCCGAGTAACACCTTTATGGTCCTGGGTTCGACTCTCGGTGGGAGCGAATTTTCTAGGATTTATCGGCGTTATGCGTTAAGTGGTAAACGACGTTCTTGTCGACAACGAGGCGCCTTTGGTGACTTCGGGAATCTCCAGATCTGCCGGATGCTCAGTCCTTCAGAGGTGCTCATAGGGGTAGGATTTGCGTACCTATGTTCATAGGGGTGAGTGTGCGTGCGTGTTGTGAGCGTCTACGTTGTACTGTGTAATTCTAAAAAAAAAGCTCACATACATATCTATAGCGACTCTAAATTCTCAAAAAAAAAAAAATCTATAGCGACTCTTGTGTTGTTTCGGCGTATGTCGCACTTCACATTTCTCCTTGCGTGGCGAATATGGAAAGTCACTACTTGCGGTCCAAATTATGCAATCCGTACATGCATTTTGCATCAATTGCACCAACCAGTCATTCAGGCATGCTAAATGACCAGTTTCAGAGAAAAAAAATTGTCCGATAAACTTACCAAAGCAGTGGTCCCTAGCTCAAGCACACCGCCCATGAGGGGAATGCAGAGATTGTCTGTAAACATTTGATTCAGGGTGCAGTTGGAACAGTTAGAAAATGCAATACTTGCAGATGTATGTGTTGACGAGTCAGAAGCAACAAGCAACATGTACCTGAATAGACGCGCTCTGAGAAGAACCGGCCGTACGCCATGCACGAACACGTACATTTGTGTGCACAAAGAGGCCAGTGTGTTACGAAGCATGCGGTTAGATATGAAGAAATGAAGTGCATAACCTCCAGGCAAGAATAGAGTGCATCGATGCACTTGTGCAGGTACTCCAAAACATACCTTCGCCAAGAGTGCGCGGGGGAAATCCTGTTTGCTATCCGCCAGGTGAGCGTTGCACAGCCAGACATGTTCGTTGCTCGCAAAACATCTGCCCGGCAACCTGATGGGTATGCATGAACCCGGGATGGCAGACACGTCATGACAGCAAATGCAACCACGATAATTTTTGCGTTTCAGATTAATTAATTTAAGAGACTAAGGCTTTTCAGGATAATCAGTTCAATGCTGGCAGTTTGACCATTTCATCAGCTTTATTTTGCTTACATGCTTTAAGTAATAACTGTGTGCATACCCTTGGCCAGGACTGAAGACGTAAGTCATGCAGACGACGTAGTACCACTCGGTGCTCCCCAGATCCTCCGGCGATAGCGCCGCCACGGGCCGCCCCATTCTGTGGTCGCATCTGCCGGATAGGAAGGACTCGTAGAGCTCCAGCAGCTGCTCGCTTCTCTGCAGAATGAGCTGCTCCGCCGTCAGCTCCATGGAGTTGGCTATCTTCCTCGTCTTGATCTCGCCGTTGTAGAACCCGTCCTTCCATGTCAAGGCTCTGCAAGCGTCCATTCATATGACGTAGTGATCTCCATGTACATCCAATGTTCACAGAATTGACTAGGCTTGATGAAGAAAAAGATTCATATATTAATACATAATATATTTTGTCTAATACCGTGACCTACTCAAACGAATGTTCATCGTCTTTTTAGTTTTAAACAACTACTCTCACCCTCACTGAATAACGTTAGAAGTTAGAACAACCAAATTGCACTGAAGGCCAACGAGGCTGTCCTAAATATCGTTCAATTGATGACCAGTAGAGGGAGTACTATAAGTCATCTAAGGACGGGTAAATTTTCAGATAATATATTTTTCCAAAAAAATTGAACAGGCCCTATTAACTTCAATTTTCTTTTCATTGTTTGTAGTTTTGCGTGACATTTGCTCATCAGCATGGAAATGTTTTTTACACTAAAATTGTTCAATTCTTGCAGGTCATTGCTGAGGGTATACTACCATACCCTGGGTGGCTGCTTGAAATTGACCAGAAGATGGCATAACTCCAGTTGATGCTCCTCACGGCTGCAGCAAGCTGGCTCCTCAAATGCATATCAGGATGTTGTTCTTCCTGAACTAATGGATGAGCTGATAATTCCATTCCCAATGAAGAAGCAAACTTCTCGCAGCTGCCAACAAGTTAATGTTAAAACTTAGAAGATAAAGTACAAAATCAGCCAAAATAAGCCGTAATTGATCATCCTCATTTCGAGCCTACTATAATATTAGGTGTCAGTAGGAGGCTAAATATAAGAATGTGAATCGACCTTTTGTGCTCAGACTTTTCATGAAGATCGAAAAGCAAATTAAATCGGGACTAGAGCAGTAAGAACAGATAAAGTAAGAACTTTGTTTTTTTTAAGGAGATAAAGTAAGAACTTGCAAACCTAGCAGCCAAAAATAGGAGAAACCCTATCACTGTTAGGGGATCGCTGCTTGAGCAGTTGAGCAACACACCAATAGCTCAGGCGTCATACATACATCCGCATACACTATTTGCAATGGCAAGTAGTAGCCAAGGATGAATGGTTACTACACTACATATAGGTTGAAGATGTCCAATTGTCTGGGCTAGACTTTAAACATGTGCGGCTTGTAGTTGTACTACACCCTAATTAAGAAAATGAGCTTAACCCCCTACCTTTTTTAGTTATTAACATTGCACCACTTCTTGTTTGTTTTTGGATTGTAGGATGGTACACACGGTCACGCACACATAATTCGATATATTCATACTGAATCCTACGTAAAGATACCATGCGAGCTATCACGCTCATCAATAGGGCACACCCAACCTATAGCTTTTGATTGATTCCCTGAAAGCTTATTAAATTAAACGGGGTACTAGTGTGTAGTTTGTTAAAATAGAAAAAAAACGGGGCCAGAATGCATGCACGTAACTCCAACCCGGAGCTGAAAGCCTGAGCGTTGCACAGCCAGACATGTTCGTTGCTCGCAAAACATCTGCCCGGCAACCTGATGGGTATGCATGAACCCGGGATGGCAGACACGTCATGACAGCAAATGCAACCACGATAATTTTTGCGTTTCAGATTAATTAATTTAAGAGACTAAGGCTTTTCAGGATAATCAGTTCAATGCTGGCAGTTTGACCATTTCATCAGCTTTATTTTGCTTACATGCTTTAAGTAATAACTGTGTGCATACCCTTGGCCAGGACTGAAGACGTAAGTCATGCAGACGACGTAGTACCACTCGGTGCTCCCCAGATCCTCCGGCGATAGCGCCGCCACGGGCCGCCCCATTCTGTGGTCGCATCTGCCGGATAGGAAGGACTCGTAGAGCTCCAGCAGCTGCTCGCTTCTCTGCAGAATGAGCTGCTCCGCCGTCAGCTCCATGGAGTTGGCTATCTTCCTCGTCTTGATCTCGCCGTTGTAGAACCCGTCCTTCCATGTCAAGGCTCTGCAAGCGTCCATTCATATGACGTAGTGATCTCCATGTACATCCAATGTTCACAGAATTGACTAGGCTTGATGAAGAAAAAGATTCATATATTAATACATAATATATTTTGTCTAATACCGTGACCTACTCAAACGAATGTTCATCGTCTTTTTAGTTTTAAACAACTACTCTCACCCTCACTGAATAACGTTAGAAGTTAGAACAACCAAATTGCACTGAAGGCCAACGAGGCTGTCCTAAATATCGTTCAATTGATGACCAGTAGAGGGAGTACTATAAGTCATCTAAGGACGGGTAAATTTTCAGATAATATATTTTTCCAAAAAAATTGAACAGGCCCTATTAACTTCAATTTTCTTTTCATTGTTTGTAGTTTTGCGTGACATTTGCTCATCAGCATGGAAATGTTTTTTACACTAAAATTGTTCAATTCTTGCAGTTCATTGCTGAGGGTATACTACCATACCTTGGGTGGCTGCTTGAGATTGACCAGAAGATGGCATAACTCCAGTTGATGCTCCTCACGGCTGCAGCAAGCTGGCTCCTCAAATGCATATCAGGATGTTGTTCTTCCTGAACTAATGGATGAGCTGATAATTCCATTACCAATGAAGCAAACTTCTCGCAGCTGCCAACAAGTTAATGTTAAAACTTAGAAGATAAAGTACAAAATCAGCCAAAATAAGCCGTAATTGATCATCCTCATTTCGAGCCTACTATAATATTAGGTGTCAGTAG
Organism: Eragrostis tef; assembly: GCA_000970635.1. Classification (NCBI taxonomy): domain Eukaryota; kingdom Viridiplantae; phylum Streptophyta; class Magnoliopsida; order Poales; family Poaceae; genus Eragrostis; species Eragrostis tef. The sequence continues at coordinate 128,735 of LAPY01000110.1, read as the reverse complement.
GAGGCTAAATATAAGAATGTGAATCGACCTTTTGTGCTCAGACTTTTCATGAACATCGGGACTAGAGCAATAAGAACAGATAAAGTAAGAACTTGCAAACCTAGCAGCCAAAAATAGGAGAAACCCTATCACTGTTAGGGGATCGCTGCTTGAGCAGTTGAGCAACACACCAATAGCTCAGGCGTCATACATACATCCGCATACACTATTTGCAATGGCAAGTAGTAGCCAAGGATGAATGGTTACTACACTACATATAGGTTGAAGATGTCCAATTGTCTGGGCTAGACTTTAAACATGTGCGGCTTGTAGTTGTACTACACCCTAATTAAGAAAATGAGCTTAACCCCCTACCTTTTTTAGTTATTAACATTGCACCACTTCTTGTTTGTTTTTGGATTGTAGGATGGTACACACGGTCACGCACACATAATTCGATATATTCATACTGAATCCTACGTAAAGATACCATGCGAGCTATCACGCTCATCAATAGGGCACACCCAACCTATAGCTTTTGATTGATTCCCTGAAAGCTTATTAAATTAAACGGGGTACTAGTGTGTAGTTTGTTAAAATAGAAAAAAAACGGGGCCAGAATGCATGCACGTAACTCCAACCCGGAGCTGAAAGCCATTCTGAAAAAAAGGCATCAGGACTCAGGAGCACAGGATAATAGAGAGTGACAGAATTCATGCATTGGATGAGCGTCACTCTCGATGGAATTAGTGTTTCCAAATGTTAGGTCAAGTGATAACTTCTACCCAAAAATGGTGGGTACACGATCGTCCTTTATTGCCGTAACGGGATGAGACTTTATTGAGCTCACCCACAGAACTTTCTGAAACGTACGGTTGGCACAACTTTTGTAAATTAAAAGAAAACATTTAAAGCTTTCTCAATTTTCTTATCCATATTAAAGTAGAGACCAAATGCAAATACCTCCTCCGGGTTTTATATAAGATGTTGCACTGAAGTGAGAAATATTATTGTACGAGAGGAATATACTTTTATGCATATAACCTAGGAAAGAATATACTTTTGAGGCACATATATTACTTGGAGCAAATATAGTATAGTGGTTTGAAGCTTGATAACAGTGCCGCATCGAATGAAAAGGGAGGAATAAACCAAATACTTCCTCATTTTCTTCTCTGGTAAAAAATATTACGGGACCAAACAGTTCACCTTAAGTCCACTACTCAAGCTCTAATTCACCTTTATCACTTCATTTTTTCCATGTGGTGAGCACTGGGATCATTGCACTCATTCACCTTATAGCCTTTGCTTCCAAATTATCTATTTAGCATTGCTACTTCTTTTTTTTTTTCCCCTTTGGGTTCAACCAAACAGCCCCGCCTTTGCACTCGCTGCAGCTGAGCCTGACGTCCTGCTGAAAATCTGATCGTTGTAAAAAATGACAGATTTGTCGCTTGTGAGGTAGCTGCAATGAATGCAAGATGCATACCCTCGGAAAAAAAAAGATGCAAGATGCATACAGTACATGGCACACAAGCTTTCAAGCTCGACAATTGAACAACCATCTTAAATCGTGATGCTGAAACGAACCAATAATTCCAGACACTTTGCCACAAACAACAGATGGCTACACGACACCCTCTCACCTCCAAAACACGACAAATTTTCTTTTTTCTTAAAATTACACAATACAACGCAGACGCCCACAACATGCACGCACACTCACTCCTATGAACACACGTACACAAACTCTATCTCTATGAGCACCTCCGAAAGATTGAGTACCCGGCAGATCTGGAGATTCCCGAAATCACCAAAGGTGTCTCGTTGTCGACGGGAACGCCGCTTACCACTTAACACATAATGCCGGTAAATCCTAGAAAATTCGCTCCCATCGGGAGTCGAACCCAGGACCTCAAAGATATTACTCGGGTGCCTTAACCACTAGGACAAGATTCAAAAGAAAGCTTATCATTAGCCACGAGACAAGCAGGGTGAAACGACAGGAAGCCTTTTCCATTGGGCAGTAAAGAAAGGCACGCCATTCCTTATAGATAACTAACGCTCTATGAGTTTAAATTCAGCAACAAAAAAATTGTGTTCGCATTGTTAGGACAAGTACAACGTTGTCTCATAATTCATCTCATGCGTAATACTTAGGGAGCATTTGCTTGGCTACTAGCACCTGCCGCCCCGTAGTTGTGGCGACGCCACAAGTGCGGTGGACAAATCGTCCGCCACACTTACGGCGAGACTTGGCGTGAAATTGAACTACGGGCCTTCAGCGATTCTTCGGCACGCCATAACCACGGCGGCAACCAAACCCAACCACCTCAGGCTGCAAGTCTGGCAGACGAAGTTGTGGCGAGTTGTGGTAACGAAGCAAACAGACCCTTAATTTTTATACGGTTTATTAGACCATCTGTACACTGAACAACTGTTTTAGTTGTCTCATACTAATTACATCTTTCTTTAGTTTGTGCATGAGCAAAGAAATATTTATAAGTGGTATGGCAACTATAACTCTTATAATGATGTGTAAGCCGTTTTATACACTTAAATTTTAGCACATGAGGACAATGGCGGAGGCAGGATTTGCAGATTGGGTGTGCACTAAAGATTCACAAAATAAAAGAAAGTAGAGCAAATTACTCCCATTATGTAAATTAGTTCAGAAGCACAACAATATGGTGGATTGTTTCAATTATTTGAGCCTAAACTGACATAATATGATCAGTACTAATATATACCTCTATTCTACCTATGGAAAATCGTTTGTTTCTCCAAAAATATTGGGTGTGCATGTGCACACCCATGCACCAAGGTAGCTTCGCCCCTGCATGAGGTGGTTGCTTTGCGAAGCAACCACGTCCTTTTCCCACCACCCTCCTCTTCTACCTCATCAAAAATCCTACGTGACATTGAATGAGGCGGTTTATAAGATTGCCTACGTGTAGCATTATACATGCCTTTATTGGAACAAATATTTGTAAACTAAAATTCTTCTTTTTAGCATACGTAAACAATAGATGAGATAACAAGAGTGAAATGCACCTGGGGTATATAAACTATTTAGGGATGGTCAACTATTTAGGGATGGTCGTCTAGGTACATAAACTCCTAAAATAACCATCTAGGTCTACAAACTATTTAGAAATAGTCATCTAGGTACATAAACTCTTAAGTGGCCATTTAGGCACACAAACTAATTATGTTGTAGCTGTCTAGGTCCAAATTCCTTTCCAAATTAAATAGAAAAGGGGACAAAGGATCCCTTTGCCTTACACCTTTGCCACTGTGAAAAATAATTACCCATGATGTTATTCACTTTGGCACAAAGAGTCCAATTTTAACTAACTATTGCTGAAGTCCATGTATACTAGTGTTCACCAAAGCCTCTCCCTCTGAGGCAATCAAATAAGAAATCTCAACTGATCTTTGTCATATGCTTTTTCAAAGTCCAATTTAAGCTAAGCTGCCAGCCACAACTAAGAACATTTTGTATTTACTCTGTTTTTCTCCTCTTTTATGAAACGGCAGAACACCTGCCTCTTTCTGTCAAAAAAAAGTCCAATTTAAGTACTATTCCAAAAGCTTTTTTCACTTTAGTATCACAGATGATTTCATTTAAGCTCATAGTTCCCATCCATTATGTTCCTCCCTTTGATAAAAGCATTTTGGCATTTGTGATTATCATGTCCATGAATTTCTCCCATATCATGTTTAACATTCGGCAGTCAAACAGACATGTACTGTTGAATCTTACTTGCATATTTTATGGCATACTTTGGACCTATATTAGCGATAGCATGGGATTCATCAAAAGTTCATCCCCGCAACCAATGGTGACGCTCGTGGCAAAAGCTATAGTAGGTTCGACTTTAGGGGCAAACCTTAATAGTTGGTTAAAGTCTTCTTGGAAGTGAAATATATATATACATCTAGTACATATTTTGAATGGGGTGAGTACAATATCTAATTATCTCAACTATTAGTATTAATTAAGGCGACTGCAGCACTTTGAGGCATCTATTAAGTGCTTTGTTATCGTTTGCATATGGCTTTACGAATAGCTTCGCTAATCATCCAGGGCACAATGGCAGCAGAACTGGTAGCCTGCGAAAAATAAACAACAGCAGCATCAGTGATACGGTCAAAACCAAACGGCGAGCACTAACCGGAACTGTCACTACATCATGACACAATTTTACCAAAATATCGACACAACATTTGCCCACATTTAATCTGTCATCGAAGGTGCCTTCGGCCGACTGTACATAGTTAGTGTTGGCAAAAGTCGGTCATGATGTAGTGTGTATTGCTATTGCCATCTGCAGTTAGTTGGAGGTGATACGGTTATCGTTTGCATATGGCTTTACGAATAGCTTCGCTAATCATCCAGGGCACAATGGCAGCAGAACTGGTAGCCTGCGAAAAATAAATAACAACATCATCAGTGATACACTCAAAACCCCAAAACGGCGAGCGCTACCCAGAACTGTCACTACATCATGACACAATTTTTGCCAAAATATCGGCATAACTCATAACCTTTGCCCACATCTAATCTGTCAGCGAAGGTGCCTTCGGCCGACGTTACATATTTAGTGTTGGCAAAAATCAGTCATGGTGTAATGTGTAATGCTATTGCCATCTGCTCTTAGTTGGAGGTGATACCTGCGCTCGTATCTTCAGCCCCATAAAGCCATCAGGCGTCGACGCCTGAACCGAGAGAACGTCCAAATGGAGGGTCTTCATGGCGTCGAACACTCGCGTGATCAGCAACTCCTCCCACCGGCACTGCACCTCGAGGAGCACATCCTTGTCCGTGACGGTCACAGTGACGTTGCTGCTGCCGTCCTTGGAGGGGACGCAGTGGTGCAGCTGGTGCTCCGTATCCATGGCCTTCCTCTTGGCTTCACAGACTCTCTTCCCAGTGCTCCCATTGATATGGCCCTTTCCCCTCAGCCTTGCTGTTCCAGATGGTTGCATTATGGGCTCCCTGCTGGTCGATTCCAACTCTTCTACCCTTCGCTCAAGCTCCTTGAGATACGCTATCGTCTCCGCAAGGATCGATGCTTTGTCCACCTGCAACAAGCCAACAACAGTTCAGAATATAAGCGCTTACATACACGAATCAACACCCAGTGCAAGTAGTTATTTGTCCATTACCTTGTGAATGGTCGGCACCAACGACTTGAGAATCAGGAACATCTCGTTGAGCTTCTCCCGACGCCTTCTCTCCGACATGACGTGGTTCTTGATGCCACTTTCTTGGGTTGCTGATCTCGTCGTGCTACCGCCGCCGCCACTGCTCTCCCAAGCGCCGCCTGCCACAACTTTCTTCAGCAACTTCTGTGCCTCTCCAACGACCGGCACCACCGCCACTTCGTCAGAGTCTGCTGCTCCAGTCCACTTCATAAAACTTGTCATGCGATCGACAGGCGTGCTCACATTGTTAGCATCGTTAATAGCAGCCCCCGACGCTGCCACCACCGGAGAACAGGGAATTTCGAACGAGCCGTCCATGATCCAGTCATCCTCAAGAGGCTGCACATCCAGTTCCTCGCAGAGGCTGTAGAACTCGTCGATCCCTTTCGTGGCATGCTCGAGGCTTGTGTTGGACAGGATCTCGACATCGCCTAGTTCTTTCGCCCCGGCGATCATCGTTTCCATGGCATTGTGATCGAGGTCCTCGAATACAATTCTGTCGTCGTCCTCGCTGGTCACGTTTGCTGACGGGCTGGAGCTTCGCTCCACAGAAATCGTCCCAAATTGACGATCCCAGAATGATGTGGTGACTCGGCTCACCAAGTCTGGGTCCTCCGTCACCTGACAAGAGCACGTTTGGTTTGATCCTCAGGGATGCGGAATGCAATGAATGTTTTGTCTCCAGGAAAGTGCAACTATGATTCTTTTTTTTTTGCTAGTCATTCTGTCTCCAGGAAAGTGCAAACAAATACTGGAGGAATGTGTTGCAGACTTGTAGTTTGAAATTTTCAAGACAATATCAATATGCATGCAACATGTCGTTGCCCTCAGATACCAGTACACACTACAAATGAACTTACCGAATCAGTTGTCCCCAGTTCAAGCACGCCACTCATCAGCGGGATACAGACGACCGTCTGCAGAAAATACAATTCAAAATGGAGTTGGAGGGAGCATTCAGAAATCTGCAGAGGACGCTATGAAGTGTACTGTTTACGACGAGCTCAGCATAAAGCAGCTACCTGAATGGACGCGCTCTGCGTGGACAACGCGGCACCACAACCCCATATATGGATCAAAATTGCATGCAGTTAGAGACGGACACGGACGTGAGACAGGATTCTATGAGAATGCGCACAAGGGTGGGCCGATCCGTCATAAAGACTCAGAAACATATTTACGTACCTTCTCCAGGAGCACGCGGGGGAAGGTTTTGCTATCCGGGAGGTGAGCATTGCACAGCCAGACATGTTCGTTACTTGCAAAGCTTTTTCCCGGCAACCTGCTAATTAAGCATGTGGTCAGATCTTGTGACCCGGCATCAAGTTTTGCTCATGAAATAATTAGTTGCATGCAGGCTCACGACGTACGGTACGTACCCTTGGCCAGGCCGGAAGGCGTAGGTCATGCAGACGACGTAGTACCACTCGGTCTCGCCGAGTTCGTCCGGCGACAGCGCCGCCACGGGCCGCGCCGCGCGGTGGTCACACTCGCCGGAGAGGAGGGACCTGTACAGCTCCCGCAGCTGCTCGCTCCTCTGCATGACCAGCTGGTCGGCCGTCAGCTCCGCCGAGTGGGAGATCTTCCGCGTCTTGATCTCGCCGTTGTAGAACCCGTCCATCCACGTCAGGACTCTGCAAATTTATGTTTACCATTTCGCGATCAAAGAGACAGCAGTAATAGCAAAAGTTTCGTTTGTGGAATGGGCAACGCGAGTTTTACGGGAAAATGGAATCGCACGAAGATCTCTGCTCGTGCTCGTTCTGGGAATCTTTCAAGTCCGTTGCAATTTCCAACACTCGTTATTTTGATATGGGGTAGGACCGTAGGAGTACTATACAAGCCACTTGCATGCATCAATGAAGTTACACGCTAGCCTTTCCTATTATTTTATTCCCCGCCACATCTTTGAGGTTGTTGGTCGTTGCAATAAAGAACGCTGAAATGAAGTGGTCCAAAACAGGACTAATTATTTGACTATCCACGCATCATGTTTTTTTCCCCCTGAGATTTTCAATTTTAAAAATCATATAAGTTACAGATGAGTTATGAATGTGCTAAAATGTATCTTAAAATATTTTATGTAGGTTTTATTAATAGTTTCTTTGGTACTCTTTCCGTTCTCTTTATATGATGTTGGTTAATTCAATTTCGAGCTAACTAGCGTCAAATAAAAGAGAATGGAGGGAGTATATTTTAAATTAATGTTATTTATCTTTCCCTAATGAATTGTTTCTTGCGTTGGGATGTTCATACATTAATTTGAAATTATCCAGCACAATTCAAATGCTTTCAACTTTTCATTTTGTCAGTTTTCAAACACCTCCTTTTTAGGTAGTAACATATTAGCATTCATGGCTACATCCCTAAGCTAGGGCCAACGGATTAGCTTTGAGTTAGCTCCAATGGATGCACAAGCTCTAAGAAGTTTCACCAAGGAAATGGAATGATTTATTGTTTAGAGGTTTCTGGAGTACTACTGAACTAAAATTTGTTTGGTAAATATAATGAAAAAGGGGTTTATTTACTCATTTGTATTCCTTACTTTTATTATAGCCACTTAAACTTGCATAATATTTCTATTAGTGTTTTTCAAAAAGGATGGACATCGTTAAGCCTGGAAACATGATATGTTTGTAATATGTTGATCCTGGGGATAAAACTAAGCAAATTATTGTTCAAAAAATATGATTAAAAAATAATTATTTTTTACTCGGTAAAATAGATGTGATACCTTTGTGGACATCGTTTTAATTAATAACCCATTTTTCCTGAAATTTTGATAAGCATAAATAACTATGATCCCATAACAATATGAATTTTCTACCTGATATTTGGGAGCACTAAGTCTGTGCAAATTATTATTTTTTCCATCAAAGTTGTACAAATCATATCACTTTTTGTTGAGCTTAAATGAGTAGTAGCTACATTACCCCGGGTGAGTGCTTGAAACGGACCAAAAGAGGGCGTAACTCCAGTTGATGCTTCTCACGGCTGCAGCAAGCTGGTTCGTCAGTTGGTTCCCTTGCTGTGGCTCTTCCTGAAGCTGGGACGACGCTGCTGGTAGTGCCATGGCCGTAATATTTCCTACATCCAGCAGACAATTAGCAAAGAAGTACAACATCACCGTACACAATTTGCAAGCTAAGTGATCATCTTAATATCAAGTGATCAGAACGTAAGCTCTATATATATGCAAAGGAGACTAACTATATACCTGGCAAGTTCTTCTCAAAAAGTACAATTCTCGATCTTATCTCGGGATCGATTAGGATACTGAGTTGGAAGGAACCTTTGGCGATCAGATTCTTCGAGATCGAAGAGCAAACTACCAAAGGAGGCAAAAGCAAGAGCTTGCAAAGCTAACCAAGAGAACAGGAGCCGAACGCGCTTACTTGAGTGCACTAGACAAAGAGCTCACGTATGTAATCTGGCAATGGCGACCGGTACTTGGCTACTCACGCATGAATCGATCTTGAAGTCCACGATTGGTTATGTAGATCTCCAAGTGGCCAAGGAAGACGCTGACGCATGAGCAGCGTGCAGAGCTACTAAAGCCAACATTATTTTATCTTTTACATTATGGGGACGAGGTAAGTGCACCCTTACATGTCTTATCGAACTTTTGATACAAAAATGATCTGAACTTCTTACTTCCTTATCTCTGACCAAATGTTTCATCCAGAGTTTCATTTTGAAAAAAATATTTCCCTTGAAGAGTGCATATCGAAAAGTCTTTATACAAAGGTTTAGCTAAATGCTTCATGCAAAGGAAACGCAGTCTGTATCACGCCCAACGAAGCCTGCAACACGAGGCCGAGTTTTTCAATGCCCGATCAGTATGCCATGGACCACGGTACCGTTATGGATCGAGACGGCGAAGCCGAGACGAGCTCCACGACGCCTTCAAATGGTCGCCGCTGACAGCCACAACACACGGTACATATGCGTCGTTTTGTGAGGTATCTGCATCTGAACATGAGAAGGCCGCCGATACCAGGACCAAATTTCTGTTCTAAGAGCGCGCATGCTACGCTCCTCATGTCGATTTCCTTTTCTCAATCAGTGTGAGACCCTAGCTGAAAGTGACTATATATACGTGCCCACCCAACGCAAAGGGACCATTGATTTGGTGAAAGTAACGCAAAACAGGCTACATGCCTCCCCGCCCGACGACAAAAACTTATAGTGAAAAGTTTCACAATTTATTTCGGAAAACACTTTTCAAACATCATTCCTTAAACTCTTTAAACATATCTTAAGAATTTTTGATAAAAAATCATTAAATGTTATTTCCATATCTTTGGTCAATATTTTCATCTAAACTGTCATTTTAAAAGACAAAATTCTGCAAAACGACATTTATCTATCAAAATTATCGTAAAAATACAGAGTCTGTGTATTTTTGCATCATAAATTACATACTTACTCTTGTATTAAATGAAAAACTACAAATTTTGTGAACAGTGCCATAAAAGTACAGATATAAGAAGCCAATTTATCACAAAATTACAAATATAGCCTATGTATAATGTGTAATTTTGTTATACACATGCATACTAAATAGGAGTATATATGTAGTTTTACGACACGTTGCTCATAAATTTTGTAGTTTGATGACTGGATCTTAAAATATGTAGTTTTGTGATAAGAATGTTACACTAAATCTGTAGTTTGTGATACAACTATATTTAAAACATTAGTTTTGTGATAGTTTTGACAAAGAACCTGCAATTTATTAAATTTACTTATATTTTGTAAAAAGGTGTTGAGGAAGTCGTCTTCATATGATTTTAGCTCGCCCTCGCAAAAAAAAAAAGATTTTAGCTCTATATTGGAGATTGTGAAGCCGAGACGATCTCCACGACGGCTACGAGAGACAGCTACAAACAGTAACAGCTGACAGCCACACGGCACCGCTCGCATTGCCTCAATTTATTCGCACAAACGCACCGACCCCACTCTCCGAACAGGACGAAACGGCCTGTCCTCTTCGTCGCAGCGTGTCCCGATCGAGCAGGAACGGAGGATCTGTCGCCGCCGCAGAGGGGCCGCCGGGAGGCTGCCTTTTCCTGCTCCAATTGCCCCGTCGAGAAACGCACACGTCGCAGTGATCCGTAGGCCGGGGGAGTAGTTAGGAGCACCGGCTGTCAGACATCGAGTAGCAGTTATACGAGCACCGCATGTCGAGACTCGAGAGATGGCATGGCATGGCCGGCCTCTGCTTTTCATCAGAATGCACCGTCACTAGCCCACACGACCTCGGCGGAAACACACTTTCAGCTGATTATTTACTGATGCTTCCTCTAACTCTTTAGGACGCGTTCGGCGCTTTAGCGCTTAAATTTAGAATCTAAATAAAAAGAATCTTATATTAAATAAAATTTAATTACAAAACAACCTGTAGAACCTTTGGTCTAAATCGCGAGACGAATTTAATGAGAGTAGTTAAGCCGTGATTAGACGATGGTTACTGTAGCATTACTATAGCATCACTATAGCAAAACATAGATTAATTAGGCTCATTAGATTTGTCTCGCAAAGATATACCTATGTGTAAAAAGATTTTGTCATTAGACTTTATTTAGTACTCTTAAATAATAAGATTCTTTTTAGAGCATTGGATTAGAGGCTCTAATCCGGTGGCACGAACGCGCCCTTAGTGTTCATCTGCAATCAATTTATTTCGGTATCAAAATCAAATGCCGACGAGCTGGATCTCTCTCTCTCTCTGCTCTCTCTCTCTTGTGTGTGTGCGCGCGCGCATGTGTTTGAGAATCATTGGATCTCTGTGGTAAACTGGCAATTAATAAGAATACTTTCTAAACTAGTGGTAATTTTCCCCTTGGCATTTTTTTCTAGAGCATCTCAGCTTCTTTTTCATCAGAGGGGATTCCCTTGGGGATTTTAACTGCGTAGATCAACAGAGAAAACAAAGAAACATAAGTGATAATATATATATATATATATATAATTGTTGTAATTAACTTGATTGAACTGTATGTTACATGCCGTAACTCGTCAACAGAATATTGAAATATATTTCTATTTCTAAAAAAAAATTCTCCATAGAAACCCCACGTCAAGGAGGGGCAAATCATAAGAGCTAGCACAGCCACGAAGAAATGGATTTTGATCATATGCAGTGGCCAGGTACTCCTATCACCTTACATTTTGCGAATATGCTGCCACGTGAACCGTTTTTTTTTCTGACAAGACTGAAGGGCATCCTGCATATGCACCCCTGATAAAACTGTAGGGAAGGTTTCCTCAAATAGAAAAAAAGGGAATATGACATGTGTAATGACATAAGCTGCAGTGACAACAGTACAAAGTAAATTTATATCAAGATTTTGGGCCCTACTCTGAATTTTCTCTGTTCTTCCGTAGGATATCGGCCCAGGCCCAGAAGCTGCAGGACTGCAACAACTTTTCTTTTCTAATTGTAGTCATATGTTTGGTTCAGTTGGATAACTGATGATTTAGGCTCATACCTGCTGCAGTTCTTTTTCCTATGACTAGAAGAAGGATAACAACATGCAAACACTATACCGTCCAGAATACTGACTCAAGTTAATATGAAGATCATAGCAAACATCAAACGAGGATGAATTTTAAGAATAAGTTCACGAGACAAAAATCATGAAGCAACATTTACTTAATCTGTGGCAGTCACAATCCAATTCCAGTCTTCCAGATGAGCAAACATAAGAGTTGGCATTGCCATCATCATCTGTAGAAGAAGAGCTCGAAGTTGAAGCTAAGATGCAGGGCACCCTTCTTTGATATCCAGAACTATTTAATTGAGATAAGTTATCATGTTGTAACCATATCTTTAACGTATATTCATTTTAGTGTGTTGTAAAATTGATGTTCAAAATTTTCAGCTAATTTTAAATGGGACAAAGCACAGGGTGTTACAATTTGACAAGGTTTTGATATAATATGGCCACGCCAGCTCATGACAAACTTACATATATATAATTGTACGGTACATCATATATTAAAACAAGGAGTGATAGTCTTTCGGAAAAAAAACTAATATAAGGAGGGATCATATCATCATAACATAACAATTGCAGTACTTTCAACTGTCCCTTGAATTGTTGGTTATGGCTCTCCGAAGAGCTTCGCTGATGATGCCAGGCTGAAAGGGATTAGGACTAGCAAACTGCAAATTTTCAAAAGCATCGGTAATTAAATCGCATATACTATATGATGAATGGAAAGTAGTTTGTGCATGGATGCTATTGGCAACTCCTGGCTGGTTGCCAAATGATTACCTGTGCTCGTATCTTCAGTCCCATGACATGATTCGGCGTCGACGCCTCCACCGAGAGGACGTCCAAATCGAGGCTCTTGATGGTGTCAAACACATGTGTCATCAACAACTCCTTCCACTGGCATTGCACCTCGAGGAGCACCTCCGTGCCAATGACGGTGACATTGACTTTGCTTGGGCCATCCTTTGAAAAGACCCAGTGGTGCTCCATTTCCATGCCATTGCCGAGCTTGGAGGCCTTCTTCCTCTTGGTTCTAGCAGGGATTCTCTTCGCTGTGATCTCATTTTCATGGCACGTTGGCCTTTTATCGTCCGGTATTGAGATCGACTCTCTCCTGGATTCTAACTCTTTCACCTTTTGCTCCAGCTCTTTGAGGTAGGTTATCGTTTCTGCAAGTATTGATGCTTTGTCCATCTGCAACGATCAATAGTTCAAAAATTAAAAATACAATAACTTATAAATTTGCACATAATCACAGAAGAAAATCTCCATCTAGATTACCCTGTGAGTGGTTGGAACCAAAGACTTGAGAACTGCGTACATCTCATTGAGCTTCTCTCGACGCCTTCTCTCTGACATGACATGATTCTTAATGCCTCTTTCATGGGTTGTTCTAGCAGTACTTTCGACAGTATTGTTCATCCAAGCTCCGGCGGCCACCACTTTCTTCAGCAATTTCTGTGGCTCTTCGATGACCGGCACAACCCGTTCATATGAATCTGATCTTGTCCAGTTAATAAAATGCGTCACACAGGAGGAATCTTCAGGTATACTCGAAGTGGCAGCATCTTTAGCCTCCGGCGCCGCCACCAAAGAAGAGCCGTCCATGATTAAATTAGTATCGTGAAGAGTCTGAATGTCCAATAGTTCCTCCCAGAGGCCATAGAAATCATCAACCACAGCTGTGATCTGGTCATGATTGGCATTGAACAGGCAATCAACTTCATCTAACTCGTTCCCATCAGCTGTGATTGTTTCTGTGGCATTTTGATCCAAGTCGTCGTGCACAATAATATTGTAATTGGTCTCTCTGGTTTGGTTAGCTAAAGAGTTCTCCGTACACCTCGGAAACTTCAATTCGTTGAAATATGTAGTGGCACTGTTTAGCAAGTCTGAGTCCTCCAGGACCTGAAAATAGGACCTAATTTGTTGAAAATATTATATGCATTGTTTGACCTTCAAGAACGGTACGATTCAAGTCTCTACATAATACATGAAATATACAAAACTTTGAGTACGCTTTGCAGTTGTGCATTTGATGATTCATCCATATCAGGAATCGAGACCAAACATATGTATATACACGCGGTGGATCATTTTCCACCAAACCAACTATTATTGATTGCTCAACTATTCGCTCCGTTCTTAAATTGATGTAGTCGTTGATTTTTTGAGTTACGTTTGACCATTTGTCTTATTCAAAAAAGTTTAAGAATTATCATATATTTTGTTATGACTTGTTTTATCACTAAAGATATTTAAAACATAAGTTATAATTTTACATATTTGAGCAAATATTTTAAATAAGATGGTCAAACATAACTAAAAAAGTCAACGACAACATAAATTTAAAAACGGAGGGAGTAGCGGATAACCTTTTTCAGAAAATATACAATGTAAACTTACTGAGGCAGTGGTCCCCAGCTCAAGCACACCACCCATGAGAGGGATGCATACGATTGTCTGTAAAAATATGATCAAAGTGCCGTTCGAACAGTTAGGAATATTAATAGGCAATAAAGTATGACATCTGATCATGCACAAAATCAAGGACTAAGAGCAATATATATATAGTTACCTGAATAGACGCAGTCTGCGCAAAGAACCGGCCGGCCAGTCAGAATAAAGAATATATCCAACAAAACAAAGCACACGGTTAGATATGTATAAGCGCAAGCAGGCAAAGAACCGATAATGCAGATCCATTGATCCGTCAACAACATCAAAACATATACCTTTGCTAAGAGCTTGCGGGGGAAGGTCTTACTATCCGCCATATGAGCGTTACACAACCAGACATGTTCGTTCCTAGCAAAACTTCTGCCTGGCAACCTAGCATATGCATAAACCCAGAAGGCACACACGTCATGACAGTAAATGCTACCACTATGTGTCTCTTCAGGTTTATCAATATACCGCTTCTTGATAGATAATTGGTCTCTCAAATGGAGTTCGATAGTGATAACAATTCGACTAGTTGATCAGCTTTTTTTTGCTTAAATGGGTTAAGTTGTGTGAATACCCTTGGCCAGGCCGGAAGGCATAGGTCATGCAGACGACATAGTACCACTCCATGTCCCCGAGATCCTCTGGCGATAGCGAAATGCTGGGTCGCTCTGCACGATGGTCACAGGTGCCTGACAGGAGGGAGTCATAGAGCTCCCGCAGTTGCTCGCTTCTCTGCAGGACGAGCTGGTCGACCGTCAGCTCCATTGAGTTGGCTATCTTCCTTGTCTTGACCTCGCCATGGTAGAACCCATCCTTCCATGTCAGTACCCTGAAAAATTTACATTTTGCATGTTTTGTTTAGAGAACAAAACTTTAATGCAAGGTGTATAACGAAGAGGTTTTTACATTGAAACAACTGAAAAATAAAATACTACTAAAGGATCAAATTGAATAGCATGACCTGTTTTATCCTTTGAGGCACATGGAACAAGGAACAAGTAACCCTTTGAACAGACATTATACGTACAAGTGGTACAGAACGTCAGGAGAAATCTAGTAAGATATATACAACCTCAAATGGAAATACTCTCTCTTTAACCTTTTCTTTTTGAATTTGTTCTTTAAGTAAAAACACTAAATTTGACCTGCGGTGGTGGATAAAGCCGGCTTCCCGTTCTTGGTTCTGGCTTCGGCAATAGCTCATGAGCTCTTGTGTGGTAATCGTGTGCTTTTCAGCAGTAAGATTCTCCACTTCAGCACAAGCCTACCATAGTTCCCCTAAAAGAAATCCTATTTTATTGTATTTCATCTAAATTATATGCCTTTTGCATTTACTAAGATATTGTAAATAGTTTTCCATTTATGAACTTAGTTATTCAAAAAAATCAATATGCCTCCTACATTTTGTTTTCAGAAATTCATGTTGCACTTCCTATTAAATTCAGACCCTTTTACTTTCAGTTTTATTTCCATTGCGCCTCCTTGCTTTTGAAGCTGAAACATATATATGGAATATGGAAATGATGGCCTTTCCATAAAAAATGTATTAAATCACCCAAGTCAAATTTCGACTCTATATTATTAAAGTACCTTGGGTGGCTGTTTGAAATTGACCAGAAGATGGCGTATCTCCAGTTGATGCTCCTCACGGCTGCAGCAAGCTGGTTCTTCAGTTGCTTCCCAGGTGGTGTTTTTTCATGAACTACTGGAGGAGCTGATGGTGCCATCGCCATTGAAGCTAAGCTTCATGCGGCTACCAGAAGGTAATGTCTAAATTAGCACAAAAAAGTACAAAATTAGCGAAATTAAATAAGTTTTAAAGACCACCACGTTTTCGTACAACTACTGGGATTTACCATGCAGCAGGATGCTATATATATATGAATCTTCGAAGCGCAAACTAGATATGGACTAGTAAGAATTTGGCAAAGCTAGAAGAATATGGAAGAACTCTACCACTTTAAGGGAGCGCTGCCCTTGCTTGAGCAGTTTGTTGAGCGGTAGACCAAGAGCTCAGGTGCCAGCAAGCAGGTCCATATGCACATACACTATGGGCAGCTGCAACTAGTACTCACAGAGGAAAAGGAACAACTATTGCTACATATAGGTTGCAGCTGATGTCCAATAATTGTCTGGGATATACTATTGACACATACATATGTGCGGCTTGTAGCACATGAGCATTTGGATTATACAAAGCTGACGCATAGGCGCGTACGCTACAGTACTGTACGCGTCACTGTATTGCCTCTATAGACATAAAACAATTGCATGCGATTTAAACATTTAAATCCCATGCACGACCACTACTAGAATCGGCGAGTTTCCCTAGGCCAGTAGTGCACTTTCTCTCTGAATTATCCTTCGAGATACATTCTGAAAATATATACTTTGATTCCTACCTTTACTTGGTCTAGAGCACTTGTGTTCCACGGTGTATACCACTCATACATTTTTTTAAGAAAATGAAAATTACTAGCAAAAATGCCCGTGTGTTGCTACGGGCTTGCTAGAAAAAAAAACTCGCTATTGTTTTAATATACAAAATACTGTCATCTAACATGATTTCACCTAAATAAAAAATCAATGGTATAAAGGCACAGTATGCAGGTAGATGACGCTGATTCCAGATAGAACTATTACAAATGCATCTAATGAACAATTAGCATACACTATAAATGAGAGTTCAAGAGCTTCGTGGGATAAATAAAAAGAAATATATATTTTTCTCTCATAATATAGCGAACTTCATAAACTCGCTATTGTTTTAATATACAAAGTACTGTCATCTAACATGATTTCACCTAAATAAAAAATCAATGGTATAAAGGCACAGGATGCAGATAGATGACGCTGATTCCAGATAGAACTATTACAAATGCATCTAATGAACAATTAGCATACACTATAAATGAGAGTTCAAGAGCTTCGTGGGATAAATAAAAAGAAATATATATTTTTCTCTCATAATATAGCGAACTTCATGACATGTATCAAAGAGAAAAAGGAGGGATCATGAGTCCAACCCCACATCATGGCTGCCTCTCAACATTTGATGGCTGGGTGATCTAAACAATGAGATCATATACCCAGCGTCAAAATTTTTGAGAGGAGGAGGGCGCAACGTACGTACATGAACCCACAACACAAATAATGGGTAAAGATTTCCGGCCTCTGCACAAGTGCTCACAAATACTACTCACATACTGTTGTTACTGCTAGCACCACATAAAATCGCGTTTGAGGTATGTGGCACGTTCCCAATTGCAGTAATTAATGAGGTTTAATTTTCAGTCACAGATCTCAACGCAATAACTCATACTGGTGCAGATGGTAACAACAGCCACATGTTATATATAAAAAAAACCCGGCAAAGCCATTTGTGGTCGTTGCAACGTTAAGCTCATGCGCCACTGAGTTGGAAGATCAAATACCTGTCAAAATTAAACTCTAATGGTGACCGGTAAGAATTGACGTCGCCGCTTAATTTAGCACATCATCTAAATTGGCCTGTCGTTTTGTGCAGTACCTGCATATGAACACAAGAGGGACAGGTACCTTCAGACGAGAGCTTTTCAGTGCTCGATCCAAAAATCCATCGATCAAGACGCCACGATTATTGTTGATCGTGAAGCCACGGCGTATTCCAGAAGACGACTACGAGTAATAGTAGCTGACAGTCACACACATGGCACGGCTCCAGCTTCAATTCGCACACCGTAGCTACATGCATGGTATATGACGATGAATAAATAGCGGCATTGTAGAGTAACCGATTGGTTTGTAGCCATAGTCCACGGTCTCACAGGAGCAAGATGAAGGACTGCATTGATTCTACTGGTATGGTGAAGGGTACTATGGTCATTTACACATGTGCCTCCTTCGAGATCGCGCCGCCACTCCCTCCGTAACAAGCCCGGCCGTCCTTCGACCGGACTGCGGGCCTGTTGCCACCTCGAAAACGATCTGTCTTCCTGTTCTGGCACCCACGAGATCGAGATCGCCGCCGAGCTGCGAATCGGAGTCACCCAACGCCGTCCACACGATCTACTTCCTGCGCCACCACCCACGGCCGGCTCTCTGTTCGAATCGAAGCCTGACTTACGTTGATCACCACGGCAATTAGTAGGTTACGCGGCAGATTACATGAGCACCGTTCACATATTAGATTCGCGTGAGGCTTATCTCAACATCTTGGATACGGCAACAAATATTGTTAACAGCAATCCCAACTGAATATGACGAGAGGCATTCGGTAAAAAAAATCCAAATTATGTGAGGAAGTCTATCATGTAGTTTCTTTCCTAAATGGCAAACCTGGGCGTTGGATTCAATGCCGGAAAGGTTTGAGGCAAGGGGACCCCCTATCCCCTTACCTTTTTATTCTTATTGCTGATGTTTTACAACGTTTAATAAATCAAGCTTCAGCAAATGGTGAAATTCTTCACCCCCTATCCTCGGATATTCCATGCCCGGTCATCCAATATGCGGACGATACAATGATTATTCTGCAGCCATGTGAGAGACAACTTGCTCGCCTAAAAGAAATCTTACAATCCTTCTCTGATGCTACTGGGCTCTATATAAACTACGACAAAAGTACTTTTTTGCCTATCCATGTCTCACCTGACTCTGCAAAAACATTAGCTGAAGCTTTTGGGTGCGAAGTAGCTTCTTTTCCACAGCCATATCTTGGTCTGCCACTCTCAAATGTTAAACTGCATGTCAAAGATTTTTCTCCCGTTCATTTGCAAACATGATAAATATCTAGCTGGATGGAAAGGTTCGCTGATGAATCATATGGCTCGAGCAACTCTAGTGACCTCTGTTCTGTCACCACTTTCTAC